>JAJOOE010004943.1:0-43067 GCA_036250405.1 Solanum raphanifolium
CAATTCAACATCAATTCTTCACAATTCAACATATATAATACCATATATGAACAGCCCATACCATACTAAACACAATTCTATAATCATCTACTCAAAATAAATACACCCACTTTATGGTGAAATTTAGAGAATTTGAGAAAACATGGGTTCATGGAGATTTATTTCCAAAAACCATTAATAATCATTAATAACTATATAAATCATCATTTAAAACCTTTTTATGCAAGAACCCATGCTAGAATCGAAATTAGGACTTTAGGATTTTTGAAGAACTTTGAAATTACTTTGAATTGGCTCTTTGATTAGAAATGGAATCAAAGATAAAGAGTCCCCATACCTTAATATTGAGAAAGCCCACGAAAATCGATGAAAGAAGCCTCCAATTGAAACCCTAGTTCTTCACCCTTCTTCTTCCTTGAACTTGAAAGAAATATATGAAAGGAGATGAGTTTCTTTTTAATTCTAAGAGGAGTGACTTAAATGAAAGGAATTAAGTCATAAAAAGGTCCTATAGTTGCTAGGAAAAGAATAAAATAGCATAGGGTCAATTTTGGAAAAGGACTAAGGACCCATAAAGTCTTAACTTAAAAATTCTGCCCCTTCCCGTCTTAGTTCGCCCTTTTCTTCAGCCTGACAGTGCTTCAATATTTCGGGGATAACTTTTTACTCCAAGGTCAGAATTGGGCAAACTCGGTGGCATTGGAAAGAGGATTCAAAGACCTTTAATTGGATAGGTAAATATCCACCTAATTCATTTTGAGCTAAGAGATATGACCATTTAAAGTTGACCCTTACAACTCACTAGTTCAAATGACTAGTTTTCGGACGTCACGGTCATTTCTCATCATTTCATCAAGTTCTCAACTCCAAACTCACATGTGAGGCTCTACTTTCACTAGTTCGTTTTTAGGGTCGTTACAACAACCCATACAACATAATCCGAAAAGGAAACACAAGAAAGGAACTACAAAGATAACATTTGTTCTCGAACTCACCAACAAGCTAAGAGAATAAGCAAATCCAAGATTTAGCCACAATGATGACAACCTTGAGAACCGGACCCAACACTTGGGGAAAATGTAGGAAAAACATTAGTTAGTATAAAAATGCACCAAGTATGATAGCCATGCATGAATTCAAGAAAACATGGTAAAAGGGACATTTTAGGTTAATTCATACAATTTACTAAGTTAAAGGATCATTTTGAAGATAGTGGAAAAGCATAAGTCATAAGCATACTCATTGCATTGATCATCATATCATTAGAGGAACATACCATATATACCCTCAAAGCATACTTGTGCAATGCTTGAATAGGACCCCATAATCTCACCCATACTAAGAAAAGCTTCTTGAGTAACAATAGTTCATAAGTCATTTTCTTGTTCATACTATCATAGTGGGGATAAGACTTAATCGACATAGACCATGTGATATTAATATGGAATCTGGTGTCTACCCCAAACCGAAAAGGGGTTGTCCTACTTGCCTAAAATAGAACCATACTCTTAGCTTAGGTGGATTCACTAGCTAAATACCTATGAGGGCAACATGGTTAATGGGATAAGGGGATTGCTACTAGAAACCCAACCTCTACTATCATAAGGGCATCTATCCCAACAAATGTTCTTGTGAGGGATTCCATGCCATGTCATTATCCACTCAGTGCTAAGCATTAATTCCCACGGAGTTCATCTTAAGTCTTGACTTAAGTTCATATTCATGGAAGACTGTATTGACACTCAATCAAACTTTATTCATAAGATAGTTCCTATATTCAATAGGTGATAATAGGATTTTAACCTTAGAATAATCATATTGTGATAAAACCTTTCGCATCATATCATATTCATACATAGGTGTGTATATGAGGATAACCTTTCAACAACACAACTACTAGATCATAATCATAATCACTTTGCTCTCAACGTGTTATTAAAGCATATACATAAATCTCATAATCATGCATAATTCTCATACTTTGCCCTTCAAGGATCAAAGAGCATATTCAATCAATACATCTAGAATTACCACATTAGACATAGATAATAACACGGTTCAAATAACTCAATCACTACAAGCATAATCTCATAATATCCTTCTTTCATCAATTCACCCACATCACAAGTTCATAAATTTGGAATATGGGGATTTCATTACTTCTTGGGGATTTCAACATAAAAATCATAATAAATCATCAATTCAATCATAATATAAATTAATTCAATCATTAGAATTGTTTTTGAAAGGAATCTAACCTTAGATTTTGGGGAATTTCTATCTTTGAAATTAGGGTTTTGAACAGACTCCATGGATTAAAGGTATCCATGGATTAAGGACTACCATACCTTACCAATAAAATCCAATTAATTTGAGTAGAATAACTTGTTATTTGAACCCTAGCTCAAACTTCCTTCTTCTTCTTCCTTGAACTTCTTGAGATAGAATTTTTAGTGAAGAGTTGGTTTTGATTTGGGATTTTTAAATAATGAGGAAGATGACTTAATTTAGGGGTCTAAAATTATTATATAGTTAGTCTAATTTATAATAAAACGACGTCAATTACGATTAACTAAAACCAGAAAACCCCAAAGTGCCCCTACATTTAACTGCCAAATATTAATTTCAGGTGACCACCCACGACCCCATGACCATGGTTCGTGGATAGACCCACGTAGTGTGCCGGTGAACTGTGGGTTGGTTCTTGCAACTTTGTAATTTTGACCCTTGACCCACGAGCCCTAACCACGGGAAGTGGACTCACCCACGGGGCGTGGGTCCTGGCGTAGGTCATGGTCTTGGGCAATTTTATCTTGGTCCTCCTCAAGGACCCATGGTTGGTCCTTTGGGGGTCGTACCTTGACGTTATAACACAAAACCCTTTATTTTAAGTATGGGGAGTTACATCCATGACTTTACCCTCACGTTAAGCTTTAGTATAGCCTACTTGTTTTCGGAGTTTTACAGATTAATTGTACCATCTACCTTAAGTTTAATGAAATACACCCATTTACTTCCAATGAGAATTTCATCTGTTGGTTTATCAATAAAGTACCAAGTAGAATTTTCATTCAATGCACGAAGCTCTTCCAACGTTGCCTCTTTCCAACAAGTTTTTGTTGAAGACTGAGAGTAAGATGCAGATAAATCAACAAAATTTAGTGTGGTATGCATGGCATAAGAGTTACCAAATTTCCCTAGAGAGTAACCGAGTCATTCCGCAGCATAGTGATCTATCCTACTAGATCCGTGTGGGGGATTAACTAGATGAGATGATTCCTCTTCTGAAGACGAAGAAGAGTATGAAGAGTAAATATCCAAAGGAGATAAGGACTGGAGATCATCGTGATCATAGTTCATGGCTTTCTCCGACGGATCAATACCTACAACATCATCAACAAATTGATAAAAAAAAATATGCAGATTCTGAAGCATGTTTAGAATTGTCTTTGTAAGAAAGTTGAACCTAAAAAAACATAACATGTCTGGATACATAAAATTGGCGATGAGATGTATCATAATAGAGATAATCTCTTTGTGTGTCGTTGTAGCCCACAAAAATACATTTTGCTGCCTTTGGTGAAGCTTTTGTGGTTCATGTGCTTGAAAATCGACCAAGCAAACACAACTAAAAACTCTCAAGTGGGAATAATCAAGCTTCTTATGAAATCATCTAAAGTGATGTCTCATTGGTAATGACTGATGGAGTTTGTCTATTAATCAAATATACAGAAGTATGTACTGCTTCAGGCCATAAACTCTTAGGCACATTAGACATACCCAACAAAGCCAATGTAGTTTTCAAAACACGTTGATTCTTCCTTTGTACGACTCCATTTTGTTCTGGAGTATGAGCACAAGTGTGTTGTGAAATAATTCCACTTTATTTGAAAAACTTAACAAGATTAGTCTTAGTATACTCTCTCCCAAAATCAGAACAAAATATTTTTATTGTTTTAAGAAATTATGTATGCACATACCCAACAAATTTCATAATAAGAATCAGAACCTTAGATTTATTTCGAATAAAAAACAGCCATGTGCATCTGGGTACATGATCAATAAATAACACAAAGTACTGACATCCCATCCTTGAAAAATAGGAGAAGAACCCCAAACATCACTATGCACTAAATCAAACAGATCTTCATAAGAAGAAGAACTAGATGGAAAAGGGAGCTTGTGACTTTATGAACCAACACAATTAGAACATGTCAGTGGGAGACTAGAATGAATGTCATGTGTTGCTTGAAGACATTATTTGAGCATGTGCTGAAGTCGAGAGGAATGGGAATGACCCATCATATTATGCCTAAGAGTGAGACACTATTACTAGTGATTAACATTTGCGGCAGAAACTAAAAGAAAACAATGATGCAGATGACGATGAATCTCTAGAAGAAACATTCTGCAAACTCTATGCCCTTTTGCCATGGTTGTCACGACCCAAAGTACACCCTAATCGTAACATGGCGTATAGGATCCCGAGAGACCCGCTACAAGCTACTTAGCATACATATACAAGATAATAGAATCTTAAAGAATTCAAAAGACGATTTATATCATGAAGAGTTTTACAAAAGTAGAGGAAGTCTAAGATAAGTCTCAAAGCCATCTAGTACATCATAATAGAAGTGATTGGGACGTAACCCATACATCACATACAATTATGAAACGGAAATGACATAAAGCAATAAATGAATCTCAGTCCTCGGAACATGAGGACTCACTAATCTCTCCAAAAGATCCAAGGATTAATCTAGCCACGAGTATGGGAGGTCGGAGCACCGAACCATACCTTAGTGAAACAATGTTGGCAAAAGTTTGCATTAGTACATGAAATTTACCAAGTATGAGGGGAATGCAATAAAACATAAGACGCGATCACAAAGGGTATAATTGAAAACATGGAATGTTTAACCATGTTAAAACATATTAAAATTATTTACGATGATTCATAAATCATAATTCACGGTCAATGCATCTTTAAATCATAAAGAATGCTTCATAAACCACTAGTAATTAACTTAGTTCATTTTGTGGGAAATGTTTCTTTAACCGACATAGACCATGTGAGCTATAACATAGAATCAAGTGTCTATCCCATACAGAAAAAAGATGTCCTTAGCTGCCAAGATAAGAACCATAAACTTAAAGCTTAGGTGGATCCACTAGCTAATGTCTATCTAAGACAAACCTATTGTGGAACATAGGTATGGGACATGGGTAATCACCACTTTTCCACTAAGTGCTAAGCATAATTCCCATGGAAGAGTCATTAATATTAACTTGTCTTATCATTATGAGACATGGGTAATCACTGTGTCACGCCTCGAGGCTAATCCCTTGACGTAAACACGGGACCTAGGATTATGAGTGACCCCAAGCTAACCTTGAAGTTGGCATATCAAGCACATTAAGAACAACTGAACAAAGATGTACTATACGGAAGCTTAAACTAATAGTTAACTAGAAGATGGGGAATACCCAATACTGATATGAATATGTATAAAACTTCTAAGAGTTTAGTGATACTGAACAATCACTCAAAAGCTAAAGCTGAATCTAATACTATGTCTGAAAAGCCTCTATTGACTAGAAATGTTGGGACATGCCCCCAGCTAAATCTAGAAAATCTAGAATTGAAATAAAAGACTGAATATGAAAAAGATGTCTATTGTCCTTGAAGTATGAGGACTCACCTTTTAAGATGTTGAATACAGATCGGGAATCGATCTCTGTGAGATATGGATGTTGAGGACTTGAACCTACATCATGAAAGGATGTAACGCAGTGTATGCGTCAGTACTTTGAATGTGTTGAGCATGCATGATATAGATAATAGTTGAATAAATACATAAACTGGACAAAGTATAATTGAGTGATGATATAATTTGAACAAGAGTGTACATACTGAAACATAACTGAAATATTGAGCTAAATGCAATGACCAAGTACGGTTTCTGAACATAATATGTTGAGACTAAATACTAAAGTATAACTGAAAATCTAGTCAAATGCACTAGAGTCTGACTGTGGGAGCTACTATTAACCGACATAAAACCACGTGAGCTAAATGCGGAGTCCGATGTATACGCCCCGTCGAGAGGACCCAATATACCTTGCAAGAAGTATAAAGGCATGATTGAAGTGATCACTAAATCTGATGCCCACTGAGGGGCCTTAAACTCATACAGGGGCACGTAGTTCTTAGACTATGAGGGTACCCTGAACCCTAGTCTAAATCGGTGCTAAGTCTACTCCCAACTGGAATTGTGATAATCATATAATCACACCCCAAGAATTAGGGTCTTAACTAAACATCATAAAAAGATAAAAATCGTTACCAAATTGAGTTTTCATTAACTGGGTAAGATTGACTTCATCTTTACAAAGGTCCAAATTGAAGAATCTCAAAGACCCACTTCCAATTTCTCAAAAGTGAAAAACTTTAATTTGTCAAAGCTAAGGAAAACTTGTCTCACAGTTCAAACTCAAGAAAAAATTATGTTCTAATGAAAAAATGATACTGAACTAAAATGTTCAAAAATGTATTTATAGTTCCCAAAAATATGTTGCAAAGAGCCACTCGGCGCAGTAACTCGGGCTTGTCGATCAACTCCATGATCCGCCCTTTGGTCAATTCCATCACCCTTCTGCCTTGGCCTTCAGCAACCTCAGGGTCTGTTACTTTGGGTGATCTAACACTGCATCGCGGAACCACTCGATGATCCGCCGACTGATCCATTCTCTCACAAACTTGGTTCTTTCCTTCAGGGCTTGGCACACTAGAACTTTAGGCGGTCAAATGGCCACTCGGCGACTCGCTAAATGGACTTGGCGATCACCAGGCTCTGTTTTCTTCCATCTTTTAGCTCGCTTTGTTCCTTTTTGCAGCTTAGTGTCCCTGCTTTGCTCCTTAATCTATAATTCTATAAATCAAGGATTTTAAATCAGTTATTGGCACAAAATGAGCATTTGAGGACACTAAACCTATACAAATAAATCCCTATATGAGACCAAATCTCGAACTCATCATTCACTTCAGCAAATCTTGTAAAGTTAAAAATGGTAGATTTTGATATCATTATAGGCATAGATTGGTTATATTCATGTTATGCCTCAGGGGATTGAAGAACTAGAATCGTTCGATTTCAGTTTCCAAACGAGCCAGTCTTAGAGTGGAAGGGTAGCAGTTCAGTGCTTATAGGTCAATTTTTCTCTTACCTTAAAGCTAGAAAGATGATCTCTAAATGGTATATCTATCATTTTTTTCAGGTTAAGGATTCAAACTCCAAAACCCCAATTCTTGAGTCAGTCCCAGTAGCAAAATAAATTTCTAGAAGTGTTTCCAGACGATCTTCCCGGAGTTCCTCCCGAATGGGAAATAGACATTGGAATTGATCTCCTTCTAGATACTAATGTTTGCGTAATTAACGACACAACTTCCAATACGAGTGTCTACGATCGTTCAATAGTATAGTAACCCAACCAAGGGTTGGGGTCATGTCCAAAGGGAGCAGTTTCGAGAATTAATAAAAAAAAAAAAAATCAAGTTCTAACTAGTCGTAGCTAAAGAAATTAATGATTAAAACATATTGTAAATTAAAAGTGGGACACAAAAGTGTCAAATAACAATGGGGGTTTTGTCACTAGTATAGCAAAAACAACAAATATAACAAGAAAATCAAGTATGGGGAAGAGTTCTTGGGGTGTGCCCGGAATACATGTTGAGATAAATAGTTGGGTACATGCTTTGGATAGGAAATTTGCAAGATAATAGTGACTAGGCTAAACTTTAGATAGAAATAAGTTCCCTCTCAGCCAACTTACCTCGTTTCAAATGCGTTCCTCTCGGATACCCATTTGCCGCATGAAGGTCAGCCTATGCCTTACCCTACTCACTCTCTCGAGCTGAGTGTTAGGATATGGGACTAGGGCTCACCCTCTCGGGCTTAACTTCATGTCGACCCAATCCTTAGGCCATCAGTCTAGTGGTCTTGGTTTCGCGACCTCCCTCTCGGGCAAGCCGAAAACACATAGGTGACTTTGTATTTGTAACTACAAACCCATTAAATTAAACCACAACCACTAGGTGAAATCACTATTAAAATACATCAAACCTATCAACAAGCAAAACCTAACAATAATATCAACACATATTTGCTAAATCACACCCCAAGAATGGGGTTTTTAGCCACACACTATGAGATAGAAATTTATACCTAAATGAGCTTGCATTTATATGGGTATGAAGATTTAAATCTTGTTATAGGCCAAGAATGAAGAATCCAAGAGACCCAAGTCCAAATCCTTGGAGATGAAACCCTCTTCTTCTTCAAGTTTCCAAAACCCTCTCCAAACTCAGAGCAAAAATAAAAGTAGTAAAAATTATATTAAGAATCTGATATTGTCTAATGATAAGTTCTCTATAATTCTCAATGAGTATTTATAGTTTTCAAAAATCTGTGCTGCGACAGATCATTCGGCGACATTAGTCGGGATCACCGATCAACTCCGCAATTCACCTTTTAGTGTAGTTCATCGCCTTCTTGCACCATCCTTCGGCGTCATCGTGCTCTTGGTGATTGGGCGATATAGTACTGCTTCGTGCAACTTCTCGACGATGCGCCGACTGCTCCCTAGTTCTGCCGACTTCATCCTTTCCTTCAGGCTCAGCACATTGGAGCAAAAGGGGAAGTGATATCCTTCAGCGATTCGTCAAGTGGGCTCGGCGATCCTCAGGCCTTCATTTTCTCATTCTATTCAGCCTTTGTTGTTCCTTTTTGTGAAGTAGTGTCCATGCTTTCCTTCAATCTTCAAATACCTGAAACTTAAGGGTTTTCATCAGATATTGAGATAAAATAAGCATTTGAGGACAAAATTTGTATTAAAATATATCCTTAAATGAGTCCAATTTGTGGACTCATCAACACCCCCAACTTAAACTTTTGCTTGTCCTCAAGCAAACTCGAGTTCAGCTGATCACAAAGGGTGTCTAAAATAGTGCTACACAAGGCTCAATCATGAATGTACACAAAAAGACTCAAATTACTCATGCAAAGATCAATTGTGTACTCAAAGATTTAAGTTGTGACACACTATTACCAAAGATTCTCATGCGCACAATACTTGCTACTTGTGCAAGTTCAAGCTAAACTAAAAGTATACAAATGCCCTCATATAAAGAATGATTCCATATTCACACATAGAGGTTAATCAATTCAAGATCAGGAATCAGATGCAACGATCCCACTCAAAAAGAGGAACACAATGCATGTTCTCACCCATAGGTTTGCCCTTCTTTTCCAATCGACTTTCGATTTGGCTTACTCAAGATCAAAAAGGTCATGTCAAGGTTTTTAATGGGGATGAGTGCAAAGGTATGGTCATTTAGGCTCAGTGACTTCTTCATCCTCGTGAGGTGTGTTGTTCTCAAAACATTTGTTTCCTTTCCGTTATCACTTTTTCTTCTAGTGCTTCTAAGTCATCCTTTTATTCATTCTCCATGTATTGCTTGGAAACCCAATTCCTTTTGCACTTTTTATTCTGCAACTTCTCCACCATTTTTTTAGGGGGTTTCCATTTTGTTTTGAAATACCATGGGTTAGAAAGACTTTTTCTTGCACTTCTTGACTTCTCCTTTTCCTTTTCACCACACCCCCAACTTAGGCTTTTGGCCTAAGTTCGTTATTCACTAAACCATAAATCAAGAGGATTATAGGTAGTGGGTCAAGTAAGGTCTAGGGTTCATCAAGGTTCTTCCAAAGAAAGGTAAGGCTCAAGGGGTGTTCAAAAGAGTTTCACACGTTCAAATTTTGGCTCACACTATTTAAAGTTGCCTAAGATCATTTCAAGAGCACACCTTTCTAAATCAATCGGACTAACGGGGAAAATTCTGGGTTTATTCATTCATGGTTCAAAGTAAGCTAATTACACAAGACATCAACACTTAAGTCAAACCAGACTACACATTTTTGCTGGTGTGCAATGGTCATTTCAAAAGAATCAATTCGATAAATGGCTAATCACAACGAGATGTAAAGAGTTCACATATTGTCTATGCAACTTCATTTGGTCTCATTGTAGCCGCGCATTCATGTTCTTTTAATTGATAGCACTATTCAAGTCATCATTATTGATCGAAACTGAGACTTAAATTTTGTAAAAGAACAGCCACGTTCAAGAGCATGTAAAGGGTGGCAAAAATGTGTAAAAAATTCAAAAAAATTATGAAGGGTCAACAACATTTTTGTAATTTGAAACAAAAGGAAGACATGAGCTCAAACATCTATTAAAAGCAGTGTAACATCAATTTTAAAAAGAACAACCCAAATATATACAAAACACGAACACAGATAGCACACAAAAGGTAAGCCTCAACCCCACCACAAATAAAACATATTTGTCCTCAAATGCAATTAACACAGAATCTGTAAGGCAAAATAAAGGAAGACAGAGAGGGAGGTAAAAAGGGGATCCTGTCTAAGTAGTTGTTCGATCTGTCTGGGCATCAGTGCCTGGAGTGACTTCCAGAAGGACCAGCTCCACTGGATCTAGCAGCAGGAGCCTTCGCTAAGGAATCTTGCACAACAACGTCTATCATGATTTCTTCGATCTCGGCTATGTCGTCCGCTGCAGCTCCCTCAAACATCTCTTCATCAGTCTCTTCCTCTTGGTCAAGATCGACTATATGTTTTGCTCCATCCCCATATCTAGTGGTGATCTGAGGCATCACAGGCGTGTCTGGAATCCCCATTGTTCCAAAGATCATGGACGCATCTGTGGACCTCATGTGGTTTACATCATTTCGCAGCTCAGCAATGGCAGCCTTTAAAGCTGTCACCTCATATGTGGCCCCTTGGTTTTACTCACACACTACTATCCTGGTCGCTAGGGCATTAATGATAGGGTTCAGAGGTGTCACAGCATCAGCTAGGGCAATTTGGATCATGCTTGGAATAGAGGCTCTAGACTGGCAGTCCGACGATCAGCAAAAAGGGCAAGATGTCCCATCCAGAGTAGGGAAGCCTGGGTGAGTAGAGGCCGGGAAATAGCAGCAATATCATTAGGGCTGGGAGACCTTGCAGCAGCAAAAGAATCTGGAGGAGCCTCTGCAAGTGATGATCCTGTGTTTCCTAACTCCACCGATGCTACCTTCTTCTTTTTTGCTTGATCCTTAAGGCACTCGGCTTTGATCCACCAGATATTAGTAGAGGTTGTAGGCATTATTTCCACTTCTTTCTTTGCATCCCGAGGTACCCGAGCTCATTTGCACAATGATGTGATCAACACTGGGAATAGAAGTGAGGTTTGGCTCTGCCTTGCATGCATGAGTATCTCGAAAGCGATGATTTCTCCCAAATTTATCTGTGTTCTCTCTAGATACAACCCCGGCAAGCTGCATTTGCAAGGCGAAGAATCGACTCACTCTAGGATGGCATGATTGTGCTGCTGATAAAACCAAACCAGAACCTTGTTGCTATGTTTAGTTCTTTCTTTTCAATCAGAGATCCTTTCGCCAACCATTTCGGAGTCTCATCTGAAATTAGTGGGGCTAACCACTTTTTCATCTCATCCAATTTCTTCGTTCTGATCTAGTGCTGGCAATGATCTCTAATAGTCGTGGACATGCCCAAGATCACTTTGATCACCTCACTATCACACTTCACCCTCCTACCTCTAACAACCACGTAGTCTACTTCTTTGAAGGTTACTGGTAGTTGCTTTTTCTAGGGTATTAGTGCATTGTATGCTCTATAGGATTCTCTTAACCAGGTTGGAATATAAAGGCCGTGGGGCTTGGTGAAAATTTGAAATTTATGGTATCTCAAGCATTCCATTATCTCTGGATGTCTGTCTATAACCCCATCTATGTACAATCACTTTTCCTCCAGAATTGTTCTCAGTCCCTCAGCTTTTACTCGATTCATTGACTTATGCGGAGGTCCCTATACTGGAGGAGCTAATACCATTGCCTGCTTTTGAACTAGAGATGTAGGAGTGGTAGGCTGGGTATTCCTGATCCTGGATGGATCATTCAGCTTCTTAGTTCGCCGCTCAGCCCTTTGAGCCTTTAACATATCATCCTCATCAGAACCCATATCCTCACGTTCAGTTTGGTTAGGATCATTTCTGTAAAATCCATCACTGTCAGTGCTTGCATTTGATACTTCACGGATCTTATCCTTGCCCTTGCCTCTCCCACCAATTGTGGAAAGTTTAGCAACCTTGCTTCTAGATGCAGTTGTATCCTCGTTGATTTTAATCCCTTTTATTTTCTCTTGGGGTGACCTACTTCCTCTTGCAACTTTGGTTCTAGCCATTTCTGCAAAAAAAATTTGGAAGAAGTTAAATCAACTAAATCAAATTCAGAGGGACACGATAACAGATTGTCTCGCTGAATAGATCGGCGAGTCGCCTAATTGCTTTGGCCAGCAATGATTTGTTCGCCATAAGTTACGGTGCAATAAGGGTAAGGGTGCTGACCAGGAGTGATCTAGGATACTTTCAGCGATTCGCCAAATGCTTTTGGCGATCAGAGATTTCTAGCCGAAAGTTACAGAATCCATATCTCAAGTAGCATGGAATTAAAGGTGAGATGGGTCAATAGGTGAACCGCTGAGTTATTTGGCGAGCTCGACCTAGCTCGCCAATCGGCCCATCGTTCCTATTTCCCATATATTTTCTCGATTTCAATCCGCAACCCCTGAAAACAAAATTAAAACTTGCACTGGGTCAATCAGACTTACAGTTTTTCTTTTTGCTCAACTAAAATAGTATATAGGAGCACCTCATAAAATTTCATTCATGCTAAATCATCAGAACGGGATTCCAACATTTAAAGAAAAGGGATTGGATAAGCAAATCAAAAGAAGCACTTGAATAGTATAAAGTTTTCATAAAGACACCGTACACAACATAGGATGAAATTTTCTTGCAATGAGAGTGTACTTATCACAATTAAATGTAGGGTGTTGAGGACTAACCTTTTAGGCAGATCAAGTTAAGACTGTGATGCTAGGTAGCAGATTAGTACAGATCTAAACGCTACTAAATCAGCTAGAATACTCAAGAGATACGAAAATCTTTTAAATTACTAAATAGGTGCGATTTTGCAAAAATTGAGGGTGAGAGAATGTGACAAAGGTTGAAAGTCAAACCCCGTGGCCCTATACAAATTTAGATCTCACCTATTTGGTGACATTAGTTACTTCCGATCCGTTACTCGGTGATTCGCTGAGTGTCTATCTACATCGCTGAGTTTTATAGAACCTTCAGTTATGGTGAGGATCCAAATGACGCTCTTTGTCGGGGTCACCGATCTAGTCGGCGATTCGCCATTTGAACTTGTGTAACTCATCCTGTACATTTTACGCACTTTTCATCCCCGATCCTACAAAATCAAGACACCTTTATTTTGATAATAATGTACTATAAGCATTTAAGGGTTTTGGGTTGCCTCCCAAACAACGCCTTATTTAACGTTGTGGCACGACATAAATCAGTACTCAAACTCCACTTTTGGGGTTAGCCTTGGTATCACCAGGCAATCCCCTATTTTGTTTCGATTAAAGATCGGACGATGCACAACCCATAAGGTTCTCTAGCAGCTGGACAGCTCTAGAATGAGATCAAATCACCCTCTTCATTCCTTCAATGTCTTCCTTTATTTCTTTCAGCTCTCTATCTTGGTCATTCACCTTGTGGAGAATGATTGAGAGCATTCCTTCAAGACTTTTAACCTCAATGTCCTCGAGACTTTTGCGCACATGAGGAGGGATGTATTTATCCTTCTTCTTACACTGGACCTCGATCTCACCATCTTTTTGGCTAACTCATCCCTCGGAGTCATTAGGGCGGCCATCATGAAGTCCTTTTCAACTTCTTGATTTATCTCAGCCATTTGATTATGAAATCGTGTTGCTATCACATATAGCTGCTTCGTGATGCCTCCCAGGATGAGTTGGTCAACCAACCTCTTGTTTCCAGGACCAAGACTTTTATAGAAATAGTCAAGGAGAACTATGTCGAGAATGTCATAATTTGGGCATTGATTGATCAGTTCATTAAACCTTGCCCATGATTTTTGGATCCGCTCACCCTCCACTTGTTTGAAGGTAAGGATACGATCCCTAAACATCATTACCTCTAATGGGGGAAACTCCATTGGCTCCCGAGTAAAGCTTGCCATGCTTAGTCCCTCTGTTTGGATACAAACAAACCAACAAAACAAGACTAAAAATAAAATTAGTATACTACAACTAATAAGAACAAAAATTCTACTAATCTAAGAATTCTCAAATAACATCACTCCCCGGCAGCGGCGCCATTATGATGTTTGCATAATCAACGACACAACTTCCAGTACGAGTGTCTACGATCGTGCAATAGTATAATGACCCAACCAAGGGTTGGGGTCGTGTCCTAAGGGAGCGGTTTCGAGAATTAATAGAAAAATAAAATCAAGTTCTAACTTGTCGTAGCTAAAGACATTAACGATTAAAAGACATTTTAAATTAAAGGGGGACACAAAAGTGGCAAATAACAATAGGGGTTTTGTCACTAGTATAGCAAAAACAACAAATATAAAAAGAAAATCAAGTATGGGGATGAGTTCTTGGGGTGAGACCACAATACAAGTTGAGACAAATAGTTGGGTACATGCTTTCGATAGGAAATTTGCAAGATAATAGTGACTAGGCTAAGCTTTAGATGGAAATAACTTTCCTCTCAGGCAACTTACCCCATTCCAAATGAGTTCCTCTCGAACACCCATTTCCCACATGAAGTCCAGCCTATACCTTACCCCACTCACTCTCTCGAGTTAAGTGTTAGGATATGGGACTAGGGCTCACCTTCTTGGGCTAAACCTCATGTCGACCAACTCCTTAGGCCATCAGTCTAGTGGTCTTGGTTTCGCGACCTCTCTCTCCGGCTAGCCAAAAACACATGGGTGGCTTTGTAGTTGCAACTACAAATCCATTAAATTAAACCACAACCACTAGGTGAAATCACCATTAAAATACATCTAACATATTAGCAAGCAAAACCCAACAATAACATCAACACATATTTGCTAAATCACACCCCAAGAATCGGGGGTTTTAGCCACACATCAAGAGATAGAAATTTATACCTAAATGAACTTCCATTCAAATTGGTATGAAGATTTAAGTCTTCTTACAGGCCAAGAATGAAGAATCCAAGAGACCCAAGTCCAAATCATTGGAGATGAAACCCTCTTTTTCTTCAAGTTTCCAAAACCATCTCCAAACTCAGAGAACAAATAAAAGTACTAAAAATTATATTAAGAATCTAATATTGTCTAATAATATGTTCTCTATAACTCTCAATGAGTATTTATAGTTTTCAAAAATTTGTCCTGCGACGGATCATTCGACGACATTAGTCAAAATCGCCGATCAACTCGGTGATTCACCTTTTAGTGTAGTTAATCCCCTTCTTACACCATCTTTCAGCATCATCGTTCTCTGGGTGATTGGGCGATATAGTACTACTTCGCGGAACTTCTCTTGGGTAATGCGCTGACTGCTCCCTTGTTTCGCCGACTTGATCGTTTCCTTCAGGCTCAGCACACTGGAACAAAAGGCGAAGTGAGACCCTTTGACGATTCGCCAAATGGGCTCGATGATCCTCAAGCCTTCATTTTCTTATTCTTTTCAGCCTTTTTCGTTACTTTTTACGAAGTAGTGTTCATACTTTCCTGCAATCTTCAAATACCTGAAATTTAAGAGTTTTCATCAGATATTGACATAAAATAAGCATTTGAGGACATAATTTCTATTAAAATATAGCCTTAAATGAGTCCAATTTGTGGACTCATCAGATACCCTTCCCATTTTGATTTCTCCTTACAGAATGGCTCCAGCTGACCTTAAAGAATTAGAAGAGCATTTGAAAGAACTTCTAGATAAGGGCTTCATCAGACCGAATATCTCTCCATTGGTGCTCCAGTGTTGTTTGTGAAAAAGAAAGATGGTTCTCTCAAAATGTGCATCGACTATCGGTAGTTATGAAAAGTCACACTGAAGAATAGGTACCCAATTCCCAGGATTGATGGCTTTTTGGACAATCTTTAGGGTGCTAGTCATTTTTCTAAGATAGACCTCATATCGAGCTATCATCAGCTCAGAGTCACAAATAGTGACATTTTGAAAATAGCCTCAGAACTCGGTATGGTCATTAAGAATTTGTAATTATGTCTATTGAACTAATAATTCTCCTGCAACTTTCATGGACATAATGAATAGGGTGTTCAAACAGTATTTGGACTTGTTTGTTATTGTCCTTATTGATGATATCCTTATTTATTCTCGGAATGAGGAGGAACATGCGACTCATCTTAGTGTGGTACTGCAAACTCTCATGGATTGCTAGTTATTCGCTAAGTTCAACAAGTGTGAATTCTTGTTACAGTCGGTCACTTTCCTTGGTCATGTGGTATCTAGTCAAGGAATTCGAGTGGATTTTTAAAAAAAAAAGGGCAGTGAAGCAATGGCCCAGACCCACCTCTCCAACAGATATCAGTAGTTTCTTGAGTTTGGCTGGTTATTACAGGAGATTCTTTGAAGGATTTTCATCAACAACTTCCCTATTGACCAAGTTGATTCAGAAAAAGGTTAAGTTTTAGTGGTGAGATGAGTGTTAGAAGAGCTTCTCAAAACTAAAAACTTGGTTGACTACAACTCCCATTTTGACTGTACTAGATTGTTCAGACGGTTATGTGATCAACTGTTACGCATCCAGGGATGGCCTAGGTTGTGTTTTAATGCAGCGAGGTAAGGCTATAATTGATGTTTCTAGACAACTTAAGGTACTGGAGAAGAACTACCCAACTCATGACCTCGAGCTTCAAGTTGTAGTATTTTCCCTAAAGATTTGGAGCCATTACTTTTATGGTGTTCACGTAGATGTGTTCACAAATCATAAGAGCCTCTATGTCATGCCCCGAGAACACCCCCTAGGCGTAACACAACGTACTTGACCCTGAAGGGGTCTTATACAAGCCCTTAGCATATTCGTCATTGCATATAGACATTGAATAAAGCCGAAATTTAAAAAAAACTTTTCAACATCAATGTCAAAGTGTCTCATAATAGAGAATAGAAAATAGAATGTCTAGACATCATCGTCTCTATGAAACCATCTAAGTACACATAAGAGTCTCAAATAGGGACCATAGCCCTTTACAATAGAATTGTCTCAAAATGACAAGTACATAAGAAGTCTAATAGTCTATTACAATATGAGGAACATAAGTGTCATAATGTGTGTCCTCGGAACTCGAGGACATACCAAAAAGTCTTGGAGAAAGTCTAAGTCCAAGCTTGAGTCTCTTAGTAGCACAATCACTTCCTGGAACTTACACTTAGTAGAAAAAGGAAGAAATATGGGTTAGCACAATCAATTGTACCAAGTATGGAAGCCATGCAATTAAAACCATTTAAATCATGCAAAAAGGGACCTTTAATTGAAAACATGTTATTTCAAGTTAAAAGCCATAATGCATATTCAAGGAACATGTAGCCAATTCACATTACAAGACAAAGAGACATTCATGATCATAACAAGAAGCCATAACCCATACCTTACATATTTGAGTTCCATTTATATCATACCATCATAAGACGCCACCCATAAGCCCCTTTCAAGTTCACTTGTGCAATGTACATATGAAGTCCCATACCCCCATATACACTAAGTAAAACCATCAAGAAGACACAAGTGTAGTAACATACCAAATCAACATCATAATAGGTGAAACCAACCTTAACATCATTCATACCTCACACAAGAACTCCTCAAAGAACCCACTCGTGCAATGTATAGGTAAAGTCCCATACCCTCACCTATACTAAGTAGTATCCCTCAAGTAGTCCTAGTTAGAGTTCATAAGTCAATTACATAAGTCATGTTCATGCCTTAGATCATCTTCTTAAAACATAGGGATATTAGCACTAACCGACATAGACCATGAGAGCTTACATGGAATCCGGTGTTCTACTCCCACACTGTAAGAGAATGTTCTACTTGCCATGGTAAAACTAACATAATAGCATCTAAGTGGATCCACTAGCTAATACCTATGTGGGCAAACATAGTTAAGGAACAAGGAGATTGCTACTAGAAAACCGAACTTGCTAAACATAGAAGGTTTCCATCTCATGAAACAACATATATATTGGGAACCCGGACTTGCTAAACGTAGAAGGAACCCATATGGGAAGCCGAACTTGCTAAATGTAAAAGCCTCCATCTCATATTCATGTTCACTCAGTGCCACGCTCATATCCCGTTTAATGTAGTATTAGGCCTTTACTTACACATTAATTCAATAAGGAATGTATTAGGAATTCAACCCATCATTCTTCATATAGCTCATAAGTTCTAAGATGAGAATAAACTTTCATCATAAAACCCTCAACATATTATAATGTTCATTCATAGCATAGTCATATAGCGTTCATGAGATTTACCTTCTATTCATCATACCAACACTACCATAATCATAGCTTAACATTCTTGTTTGTATCATAGCATACTTGTCAACATTTTGGGGTTGTAGGGAAGAGGAAACATGACTCAATCACTACAATTCATAATCAAGTAGCACCTCCACCATAAGTGGATCAACAATTCAATATATGAACATTCATCAATTTGACAACCTTCATTTATAGCCTTCAAGGATCCCATCAAGATTCAACCCTAATACATTGGTAATCATTAATCATATAGAGGAACATCATAATACAATAATTAATTCCACAATTACATATTAGATTCTCATCCTTCATTCACCATTAAAGTCATACTAGCGTTTAAAGTGAGAAAGAAGGGAAAATTCATGGCTCTGTGGGGATTTGTTCAAAAACCAACAACACTACATTAATTAATCCATAAACCATAATGTACAACCATAATTAATCACTATAAATCAAAGAAAACACATTTGGAAAGTGACCCACGAAATTGAGAGAAAACTAGAATTTGGGGAACTTTGAAATCCAATTTTTTAGAGGGCCTCTTGGGGAAAAGATCCCAAGAGTGAAGAGCCACCATACCTTAGTTGATCCCTTGAGAATAAATGGAGAAACTCTTAGAAATTTGGGGAAGAACCTTGAAACCCAAGCTCCAATGTCTTCTTCTTCTTCTTCTTTAGTTTTAGAGAGAAGTAGGAGAGTTTTGATTTCAATTGGGGGTTGCGAATAATGACCAAAACTAATGAATTTAGACTTAAAAACCAATATATATTTAACCCCTAAAATACCCAAAACACCCCCACTTAATTTGGACTTAAAAGGAAAAGTCCCAAAACTCCTCTTTTAAATGGTCCCCGTCAGGGACCATGGCCATCACTTCTTGGGTTGTGAAAGTGCACCACGGACCATGGTGTTGTCCGTGGTGTTGGATGCAGTAGCCCCTCTGTCGTGCACAAGCTAACGCTTGGCCAAGGCAAGACCACGGAGCCTCCCACGGTCCGTGGTGATGGCCTTGGTCATGACTTGGCCTTGTGGAGGCAAGGCCTTCAAGCCTTGGTGCCAAGTTACTTTCACGAGCCACCCCCCTCCCTTGTCAAGTGCACCATGGCCCGTAGTGGTGCCTGTGGTGCCTTGGGCAGTAGATACTCCAAACGCCCCCAACTTCCAAAACTCTAAGGGGACTCCACGCCCACCTTCACAAGTCATGAAGTGGACCACGACTCGTGGTCCCTCTCGTGAAGGGTGAGGCAGTGTCTAGGACACTTGGAGGTCCCTCTCCCTTGGCCAAGGAAACTCTACGGAGCCTCCCACTTTCCCGTGGTCATGACCACGAGCCGTGGTGATGGCCGTGGAGCTTGAGGCAATAGCTCCAAGTTTGGGGCAGCCTTGGCCTTTTACCTTGGCTTGCCCCTTTTTGCTTGGCACTCCTCCCTTAGGCCTTGAATCATAAACCCCCCCACCCCCATAGGACACCTAGATGTTCTATTAACATAGGGGAATTTTAGTTCAAACCTTCTTGACATTACATTAAGGCTCTAGTTCAATCTACGATTTTTGGGTTGTTACACTCTAGTATGTGTTCACCCAGATAGAGTTGAATCTTTGCCAAAGAGATGGCTTGAATTCCTCAAGGACTATGACATGAATGTGCTTTACCATCTTGCTAAGGCCAATGTAGTAGTTGATTCTCTCAGTAGGCTATATATGAGTAGTGTAGCACAAGTTAAGGAAGAAAGTATAGAATTAGCAAAAGATGTTCATCGGCTTGCTTGCTTAGGAGTTGGTCCTACGGACATGTCAGATGGAGGTGTGATAGTTCAAAATAGATCAGAATATTCATTGGTAGTAGAGGTTAAGGAAAAAAATGATAGTGATCCTATATTGCTCTAGTTGAAATGTGCAGTTCATCAGCAGAAAGTAAAGGTTTTCTCCTAAGGGGGAGATGGTTACTTTGTTACTAGGGTTGCTTATGTGTTCCTAATGTTTGTGAGTTGAGGCAGCAGATCTTTATAGAAGCCCATAATTCCATGTATTCCATTCATCTAGGTTCAACTAAGATGTACCGTGATCTACGGGAAGTCTTTTGGTGGAACAACATGAAAAGGGATATAGTAGATTTTGTGGCTAAGTGTCCTAATTTTCAACAGGTTAAGGTGGAACATAAGAAACCAGGAGGTGTGACTCAAGAGATTAACATTCTAAATGGAAGTGGGAAGTGATAAACATGGATTTCATTACAGGTTTACCTCGTACTCGCAGGCTGCATTACTCCATTTGGGTGGTACTAGAAAGAGTTCCTAAGTTCGCTCACTTCTTGGTTATCAAGACTACAGATTCAGTGGAGTACTACACTAAACTCTACATTTATGAGATAGTCAGGTTGAATGGGGTTCCCTTGTCTATCATCTCAGATAGAGGTCTCCAGTTTACCTCTCACTTTTGGAAATTGTTTTAGAAAGGTGTTGGTAGACAGGTAAATCACAGTACAACATTTCATTTATAGATATATGGATAGGTAGAGCATACCTTTTATACCATAGAGGACATGTTGAGATCTTGCGTGATCGATCTCAAGGACAGTTTGGATGATCACCTACCTCTCATAGAGTTCGCCTATAATAATAGCTACCATTCTAGTTTTCAGATGGCATGTATGAGGAACTATTAGTGCGTAGATGTAGATCTCTGATACGTTGGTTTGAATTAGGTGAATTAGCATTGATTGGGACACATTCAGTTCACGAAGAAATGGAAAAAGTTTAGCTCATAAGAGATAGACTAAAGAAATCCCGGAGTCGTTAGAAATCCAATGTAGATATGCGGAGAAGGGGCTTAGAGTTCCAAATTGATGATTGTGTTTTCCTGAAAAGGTCACCTATGAAGGGGTTGATTAGATTTGGCAACAAAGGGAAGCTCAGTCCTAGATATGTAGGTCCTTATAGATTTCTAAAAAGGGTTGGTTATATGACTTATGAGTTAGAGTTGCAAGCAGAACTAGCAGGGGTTCATCCAGTCTTTCACATTTCCTTGTTGAAGAAGTGTGTGGGTGATCTGGCATTGATAGTACCATTAGAGAGTGTGGCTGTGAAGGATAGTCTCACTTATGAAGAGGTGCCAGTAGAGATTCTTGACCGTCAGGTTCGTAGGTTGAGAAATAAAGAAGTCGCTTTAGTTAAGGTTTTATGAAGGAGGCAGTCTGTAGAGGGAGCTACTTGGGAAGCAGAATCAGCCATGAAGGCCAGGTATCCTCATCTCTTTCCTTCCAATCCAATTCCAGATTCAGGTAATAGTTTATCCTCAGTGTTTAAATTTAATCTTGCGTAAATCCAGTCTCAGTATCTTGTTCTTCCATTTGTTCTTGGATCTCAGCATATTTGCATGATTCTTGGAACTCAGTTTATTTAGATTTCAGTTTCTAGTACTTAGTGGTAGGGATTTTAGCTCATTCCCTCCATACTCGGTTAGTTTAGATATCATACGAGGATGAATATTCCCAAGGGGGGAGATATTGTAACACCTTAGAAAAATATACTTGAACTTTTCTGCAGAAAAAAGTGAACCACAGAGGTGTACACGGGCTATGATCAGGACCATGGTCCGTCATCCTCGTCGTGGTTCACATCTGCCCAGAAATGGTGGACCACGGAGACCTTCACGATCCGTAGGAAGGCTCGTGGAAGCTAGGAAGAAACATGAGGGCTAAGACATCCAAACCACAAAGCGCACCTTAGGTCGTGGTCTTGATGACGGGCCGTGGATGGGTCCGTGGTCTTGAACTAGCAAACCCTGAGCCCAAGTGAAGAACCACATGGCCTTCATGGTCCGTGTTCCTTCACACAAATTGTGAAGTGGACCGTAGAGGGGAGTGCCCAAAACCAGAAGACCCTGGCCAAGAACTACGACCCACTTGATGAGACGTGGTCCCAACGATGGACAGTCAGTGGCGCCATGTTCGGCCTCATCCAATTTTAAGTTTGGTTCGTTTGTCTTTTCCCCTATGCGTTGGACATTTAAACTACGTCATTTTACCCCTAAACTACGTCGTTTTCCTACGTTTAAGCCTAGTATTCTAATAATAACATACCTTAATCGATTCATTCACCTAGATTCATCAAACTTAGAGAAAAATGAGAAGAAACAAGTGACATCCTCTCAAGAACTAGCAGAATGTTTTCTTCCGTTTAAGCCTCACAATCAAAGGATTTCTCCGTAGATTTTGTCACCAGGTTTGTGGGATTTCACTAGTGGGTTCCTTTCATCAACAAGGTCCCTAGAATTCTATCCGATTCTTGATTCTCTATATCTTGATTGGACCTATGGTTTCTAAACCATTAGAAAATTGTTGTGATTTAGCTGTTATAGTATTCCTAATTGAATTATCATGTTTACGTGGAATCGTTATTTAGTCATTTACATGAAACTCAGAACCCTAGTTGTGTAGATTCTTTTACTTCATGAATTACACTTCCTAGGTCAAACTAAAGTTCAGCCGTTCAAAAAGGGTGTCTCGAACAGTACTACACAAGACTCAATTTACTTATGCAAATATCAAATGTGCACTCAAAGATTCAAGTTGTGACTCACCAATATCAAAGAATCTCGTGCTCACAATACTTGCTTCAAATGCAAGTTCAAGCCCAACTAAAGTGTTCAAATGCCCTCACATAAAGAATGATTCCATATTCACACACAAATGTACACAATTTAAAAGCTTCGGAATCAAATGCAACGCTTACACTCACAAAGATGAATACAATGCATAACTTCACCCATAGGTTTGCTCGTATTTTCCAATTGACACCTGTTTTAGTTTACTCAAAATCAAAAAGGTTTTTTCAAGGCTTGTAATAGGGCTGAGTGCAAAGGTATGGTCATTTAGGCTCATTGACTTTCATCCTCATGAAATGTGGTACTCATAACACTTCCTTTCCTCTTCTTTCATCATTTTGTTTAGTGCTCATAAGTCATCCTATTATTCACTTTCCATAGATTGTTTGGAAACCCCATATTTATCAACACCATGGGTTGAAGGAGACTTTCCTTGCACTTCTTGACTTGCTCTTTTCTTTTCACCACACCCTCAACTTAGGCTTTTGGCCTAAGTTCGCTATTCAATTAACCACAACTTCATGATGATTATGGGTGATGGATAAAGAAAGGTCATGTTTTCATCAAGTTTCTTCCAAGAAGAGTAGGGTTCAAGGGGGGTTCAAAAGAGGTTCACACACTCACATGGTAGGCCACAAAAGAGGTATATGTCAAATTGGTTCACACTCTCAAAAGTTGCCTAAGATCATCTCAAGAGTTCACATCACATTAGTTAATTGGACCAACGGGGAAAATTCTAGGATTCATCGTATGCACAATTCATGGAAAGCTCATCACACTAGGCATTGACACTATAGTCAAACAAGACTCCACACTTTTGCTAGTGTGCAACGGTCTTCACAAGAGACTCGATTTGATAATTGGCTAGTCACAATGAGATGCAAAGAGTTCACATATTGTCTATGCAACTTCATTTGGCCTCATTGTAGCCGTACATTCATGTTTGTTGGATTTAGAGCTCTATTCGAGTCATTGGTATTGATCGGAAGCGAGACCAAATTTTCGTAAAAGAACAGCCACATTCAACACACAAGAGGTGGCAAAACTTTTCGAAAGGGTCAAAATTTGCAATTTAAATCAAGGAGCCATAAGCTCAAACATCCACAAAAATGCAGTAGTTAAACAAAATAAAATCTCACAAACCAAATATAAACAAAACACGAATAGCATACAAATGTGGGCCCTCATCCCACCACAAATAAAAGCAATTTGTCACCAAATGCAGGTAATAAAATATCCAGAATTTAAAATTAAGAAAGACAGAGAGGGAGGTAGAGAAAAATTATGTTTATACAATCACTCCATCTGTATGGGAATCAGTGCCCAATGTGTCAGCCTGGAATTTTAATAATGGCCCACGGAGCTTCTTCATGAGCCACCAAAAATGAGTAGATAGTTGTGAAGAATCCACGTCTCCATGAGGGAATAGTGGGGTCTCGGGGACTTGTTATCTTGCTTGCACTGGGCTTCTTGCCTTCATTATCCATTTTGGGAGGATTTGTTGCCTATGTATATTTCCTAAAAAAAATTTCTTTTGTTTGTCGGGGTGGCATATCTCTTCCAGCTACTTTTGGCCTAGCCATTTCTTTGGTGCCGATTAAGATGCAATTGAGATGCTAGGCGGCAATGCAATCCAACTCCTAGCCTAACTCAATAACCAACATAAAATATAGACGCGAGATATAAAAGTAGAGGTGCAGTTGTGAGTTTGAAGAATGAACAGTGAGGGAGCATTAAGGAGTTTAAGCAATTTAAACCTTTGATTTTAAAGACCGTCCAGTTTTCTCCCATTCGGCGACATTAGTCATGATTGCTGAATCATCACTTACCTCACTAAGCTTTATAGAACTCCCAGTCAATGTTGGGTATCCAAACGGCGGTAAGGATTAGGATCGCCGGACAGGTTGGCGATTCACCAACAATTTCTTTGGCTCGCTGAGTTTTACAGGTTCTAGCTTAAAGTTGCCTTGAGCTCAATGGCTGACCGGATCAGGGTCACCGATATCTTTGGCGAACTGCCGAATGGAACTTTTTGCTCACTAAACTCCTTCTTTCCTGACACTTGCCACATTTTAGCCTGCATAACTAACACACCATTATTTTTAAAACAAACTTAAAATAATAAAAAAAGTTTTGGGTTGCCTCCCAAACAGCGTCTTAGTTAACGTCGCGGCATGACGCAAGTCAACACCTAGTCCTCATTTTCGGAGTCCATGGTGTAACTAGGCGAATCCTCGGTAAAAGGTGGATAGCGTCCTAATATCAAATGGCCTATCTGGGCATCCTGCAGCTGAATAGTTATCTCATGAGATGGAAACCTCCACATTAGTTAGTTCGAGTTTCTAGTAGGAATATCCTTATCCCATAACTATGTGCCCACATAGGTCTTTAGCTAGTGGATCCACCTAAAAGCTAAATATGTTAGTCCTACCTTAGGCAAGTAGGACATCTCTTTTTGGTGCGGGAGTAAGACACCGTATTCCATGTAGATCACATGGTCTATGTCGGTTAAGGCTATATTTCCCTATATGATAAGAATATGAATTATGACAAGAACATGGACTTTAGCTATGACTCCTTAAGTGGTACTACTTAGTATGAGTGGGGGTATGGGACTTCACTTATGCATTGCACAAGAAGACTTTAAGAGCGGTTATGGTGAGGTTCTTTTATGCTATCAAGACTTATGAATTATGTATGCATGATATGTATGATGTTGGTGACCTAAAAGCGGTACTTGGCATATGGTAGGGTTATGGGATCTTGCCTTTGCATTGCACTAGTATAGCTTTGGGATTGCTTATGATATGGTTTGACTTATATTTCTTCACAAATGTGCATGATGGCTTTTTCACTTGATAAATGCATGATGTCCACTAAATGTCCCTTTTATTCAGGTTTTAAGGATTTTAGTGCATAGCTACCATACTTAGTACTTTATGTGCTAACCCATATTTCTACATTTACTGTGAGTGTAGGTTCCGGTCGTTGAGACGTACTTCTCCTTTCAACTGAAGCTTGGGTTGACTATTCCCTAGGCTTGGTGAGTCCTCGTGATTCAAGGACAAGATGTTATTCTTTTCTAGCTTCTATTTTACTTTCTATTTTTGAGATATTATTGTAAAGGGATTTGACCCTAACTGTATTCTCTATTGTACTAGATGGTGATTGAGTCAAGGTCTAGAATCTTATATTCATTTATGAAAAAGAAGTTGGCTTCTATTGTACTAGTTTTAAATTTTGCATCATTTCTATGACTTTATGTTTATGATTATGCTAAGGGCTTGTATGAGACCCCTTCGGGATCAAGTATGCCATGTTGCTCCTAGGGCGTAACCTCGGGTCGTGACAAACTTGGTAATCAGAGCACAAAGTTTAGAATGATTCTAGGATGATGTCTCATGAACCACATCTAGTAAAGTCTTGTTCATGAGTGTGAAGCGCGCCACACTTATGAATGAGAGGCTATAAGATCCTTAGGAAATCTCACCTATTTCATTACTCTCTAGCGTGCCTTAGAGTTTTAACTCTATGAATTCCTCTTTCTAACCCTTCTCTTGTGTATATAGGATATGAATACCAGAAGGGTGACCGTAAGAAGGATGGAAGTGGAGAGTGTGAATGAGGGAGTTCCTCCCCAAGGTCCTCAAGAGCCTCAAGTTCCTCAAGCTCCTAATGGTGATGGGACTATGACAAATGTGGAAATAAGGTCGGCTCTCCAAGTCTTGACCCACCGTAACAGCCTAAGTTAATAGGGATGCTAGAACTAATGTGAACCCCAATGCAAGTACAACTACTTCAAGGATAAGGGATTTCATAAGAATGAATCCCCCTATGTTCTATGGCTCCAAAGTGGAGGAGGACTCGCAAGGGTTTATTGATGTGATCTTTAAGGTGCTTGATGCTATGGGGGTGTATCCACAAGAGAAGAAGGAACTAGCCGCCTACCAACTGAAGGATTTGGGTCAATTTTGGTATGATCAATAGAAGGATGAGAGACCCTTAAGAGCAGGCCCGATAGATTGGGGATTGTTCAAGTCGGTCTTCCTTGATAGGTTCTTTCCCCTAGAGTTGAGGGAACGAAATATGCAAAAATTCATAAACTTTCACCAAGGAGGTATGAGTGTGAAAGAGTATGGCCTTAAGTTCACCCAATTGGCTAAGTATGCTCCAACATTAGTGGCGGACTCTAGGGCCAAGATGAACAAATTTGCTATGGGAGTATCCGACTTGGTAGTCAATGAATGTTGTTCGGAAATGCTCATCCCAAGTATGAATATTTCACGTTTTATGGTTCATGCCGAAAAAATTGAGGAAGAAAAGCTCAAGCAAGTGAATAGAGAAGTGAAGACGGCAAGGACCGATGATGGAAATTCTTCCAAGGGTAAATTTGAGGGTCAAGGTAAACCAAGGTTCAAGAAAAGGTTTTCCAACCAAGGCTCCTCTAGTGCTCCAAGGATCAACAAAAATAGGGTGTCTAAACCTAAGCCACAAGGAGGTAAAAATGGTGATTCATGTTAATAGGCATAATTATGGAAAGTGTGGTAAGAAGCATGATGGTAAGTGCCTAGTTGGCACGGATGGTTGCTTTAAGTGGTTAGATGATGAGAGATTGTCCCATGCTAAAGGCTCAAGAAAGAGAGGTCAAGCAAGTCCCTCCTAGCGGTCCAAATTCTTATGCTCCCACAAAGAACCGCATTTATACTCTTCAATCCTGAGGTGACCAAGAGAGTTCCCCGGATGTTGTGACCAGTCTGTTACAAGTCTTTTCCATTGATGTATATGCATTGTTTGATCCAGATGCTACTTTGTCATTCGTTACCCCTTTTGTGGCTATGAAGTTTGAAATACTCCCCGATGTGTTAGAAGAACCTTTTTCAGTTTCTACCCTGGTTGGTGATTTGGTAGTGGCAAAAAGAGTCTATAGGAGTTATCCTATTTATTTGTCTCATAAATTCACTTTGGTTGATTTGATAGATTTATATATGTTAGACTTTGATTTCATTTTGGGTATGGATTGGTTGCATGTTTGTTATGCCTCCATTGATTGTAGAACTCGGGAAGTAAAGTTTCAATTTCCAAATGAGTCCACTTTATAATGGAAGGGAGGAAATTCTATTCCTAAAGGTCGATTTGTTTCATGTCTAAAAGCTAGGAAAATGATCTCCAAGAGATGCATTTACTATATTATAAGGGTTGTGGATGTTGAGTCCGAAACTCCTTCTTTAGAGTCGGTCCCCATGGTGAGTGACTTTCTAGAAGTGTTTCTCGATAACTTGCCCAGCATTCCTCCTGAGCCGAAAATAGACTTCGGCATTGATCTCTTGCCGTATACTCAACCCATATCCTTTTAATAGGCGATATTCAATACACATCCTCCCTCTCTTAGAATGTGTATTGAATATCGCCTATTGAACGAAGTGACTATAAAGAATAAGTATCACTTCCTAGAATTGCCGATTTGTTTGACCAACTCCAAGGAGCTAGTTACGTTTTGAAGATTGACCTACGTTCGGGATATCACCAACAAAGGGTGAGAGGGGTTGACATTCCCAAGACAGATTTCCGAACAAGATATGGTCACTATGAATTCCTAGTTATGTCTTTTGGTTTAACCAACACCCTGGTGGCATTTATGGACCTAATGAATAGGGTATTTAGGAAATATCTTTATTCGTTTGTGATCATTTTCATTGACGATATTTTGATCTATTCAAGGAGTAAGGGTGATCATATGAAGCATTTGAGGATTGTATTGCAAGTCCTTAAAGACTACCAATTATATGCTAAGTATAATAAATGTGAGTTTTGGCTAAGGTCGCTTGCCTTCCTTGGTCATATTGTGTCGAGCATGGGTATCGAGGTAGATCCTAAGAAGACGGATGCGGTCAAGAGTTGGCCTAGACCTCTAAATCCTACCGATATTAGAAGCTTTTAGGTTTGGCCGGTTATTATAGGAGGTTTGTTGAGGGTTTTTCCTCCATTTCTTCTTCGTTGATGGCCTTGACTCAAAAAAAGCTTAGTTTGTATGGTCGGAGGCTTGTGAGAAAAGCTTCAAAAAGTTGAAAGATAGACTTACTTCTGCTCCGGTGTTGACCTTACCGGAGAGTACCGATGGGATTGTGGTATATTATGACTGTTCTTGAGTGGGTTTGGGATGTGTCCTTATGCAACATGGTAAATTGATTGTCTATGCTTAAAGGAAACTGAAGGTCCATGAAAAAAATTATCTAACTCATGTTCTCAAATTGACGGCGGTGGTGTTAGCCTTGAAAATATGGAAGCACTACTTATATGGGGTCCATGTAGATGTTTTCACCGACCACAAGAGTCTTCAATATGTGTTTACCCAATTAGACTTGAATGTTTTACAAAGAAGGTGGTTAGAACTTTTAAAGGGTTATGAAATGAGTGTCTTTTACCACCCTGATGAGTCCACAATTTGGACTCATTTAGAGCTTTATTTTAATGGAATTAGTGTCCTCAAATGCACATTTTGTCTCAATAACTGATATAAATCCTTAAGTTTCAGGTATTTGGAGTTTGAGGCAAAACATAGACACTAGTTGGCAAAAAGGAACAAAACGGCTAGAAAGACGAAGAAAAGAAGGCATAAGGATCGCCTAATGCATTAGGCGATTCGCCAAATAGCCTCAACCTCGCCCAAAGTTCTCGTGTGCTGAGCCCTGAAGGAAAAGATTGAGTCGGCGATGAAAAGGAGCAGTCGGCGCATCGCCCAACAGTTTCGTGAAGCAATACTATATCACCCAATGATCCAGAACATGAAGATGCTGAAGGCAAAAGCTGAAAGGCGATGAAGCAGACCAAAGGGCGGATTGCAGAGTACATCGGCCATCCCGACTAACTGCACCGAGTGATCCTTCGCAACACAATTTTAGACAACTATAAATACTAGTTTGATTTTTTATCTTAGTATGCAATTTCAGACAACAATTTTATTTCTAAGTTTTTAAGTAGAGAATCTTTTTGCTTAGCTTTTGGAGACTTGAAGACTTCCAATTCCAAGAAATTGGAAGTGGGTGTTGAAGATTCTTTATCTTAGACTCAATTTAAGTGAATATAAATCATACCCGGTTGATGTTACTTCGATTTGGTATCATTTTCTTCCTTTTTTCTATGTCTAGCTAAAACCCCAATTCTTGGGGAGTGATTTTGTGAATATGGGTTAAATTTCTTGTTGGGTATTGCTTATTGTTAGTCTATTTACTGTTTAAATGTGATTTCATTTAGTAGTTTTGTTTGAACTTAATGGGATTGTAGTAGCTAATATGATTTCATTTTAGTGTTTTTGGCTTGCTCGAGAGAAAGGCTTTAAAACTAAGACTACTAAATCGATAGCCATTGGTTATTGGGTCATCATGGGTTCAGCTCGAGAGAGTGAATCCTAGGCCTTTTCCCACACATTCAACTCGAGAGAGTGAATGGGGTAAGGTGGAGCTTGTGCTTAAAAGTGGCAACTGGTGTTCGAGAGAAACCTAGTTGATTCGGAGTAAGTTTCTCAAGAGAAAATTTACCCCCACTAAAGTCTAGCCTAGTTACAAATGTTCAACAATTGATTATCAATAGCAATTACTCTATTGTGTAGTTTATCCCGTATTCCTATCACATCCCAAGAATCCCGTCTCCTTATATTCGCATCTTTTTGATTTCACTGTTTTAGTTGTTAATCGACTACAGACCCCCCATTGATAATTGACATTTGTGTCAACCCCTTAATTTATTATGTTTTTACTTGATAATATTTTTAGCTATGGTTTACTCTAACATATTCGTGTTTAACTCTTAATTCTCAGAAACCACTCCATTGGGACTGGACCCCAACCCATTCGGTTGGGTTATATTACTATTGTACGATCGTAGACAATTGAATTGGAAGTTGTGTCTTGATTACGCAAACATCAAAATGGCGCCGCTGCCGGGGACTGGTGTTAGTTGGAATTTTTAGTTACATTGAATTTTTCTCTTGTTAATTGTAATTGAATTTATTTAATTTTTAGTTTGGGTTTTTATGTTGCTGTTTTGAACAGAAAAATTGAGCATATCTGCTAGCAACGGTAACTCAATGGATCACCCTCCTCTGAAAATGATGATGCTAAGGTATAACATCCTAAGTTTCAATAAATTGGAGGGTGAGTCAGTTTATGAGTTGTGGCAAAGGTTTAAAGCTCTGTTGCAGTAGGGCCCGACTAATGGAATTCTAGATATGATGCTTCTGGAAGGTCTCTACCCAGAGCTGGAAGAGGGGTTGCCTTATGAAAATGAGGCAAACCCCACTAATGAAACTTAAATCGGGACTTGCGTCATGCCACGACGTTAACTAAGCCACTACTTGGGAGGCAATCCAAGACCCTTTATCGCTTAATTTTTGCTTTAAGAAATAATGGTGTGTTGTCTGTGTAGGTCGAAGTGGGAAAGTTGTTGAAAAGTGCAGATTGGCGAGCAAAAGGTAAAGTAGGTGCATCGCCGAAGAGGTCAGCGACCCTGACCAAAACCACCGTTGGACTCAAGACAATTTTACATTGGAGCCTGTTAAAGTTGGCAAGGCCAGAAAATTATTGGCGAATCGCCGACCAGGTCGACGATCCCAATCTAATTCGCCGTTTGGACCCCCACGTTAACTGAGGATCCTATAAAACTCACTGAGGTAAGTGACCACTCGGAGTGTCACCGAGTGGGTCGGCGAGCAAGACTAATGTCGACGAATGGGCGAGAACGGGATGGTTTCTTAAATGGCCAAAGGTTTAAACTTTAAACCTCTTCACTTTTCTTCAATTTCAATCATCACATACTCACACCCACACCTTAGTTTCTATATTTTTGAAATTTTAAAGTATTTTAGTCATTGATTTGTGTTTGGAGTGGATTACATTGCCGCCTAGCATTTCAAAACTATTTTAATCGGCATCTAAGGTTGGTTTTCTGAAACCGAAATTTATTTTTAACAATTTTGTACTCATTTGAAATGATCTTATCTTAGTGATGTGTGTTGGGTCTCTCTAATCTTGATTGTTTTTGCTTATGCCTGTGAAAATCTTGCCTGTAGTGTTTATATTGTAAAAATCCCGTAATTTTGTGCCTTAAAATTGGTTAAATCTTTTGGGGTTGTGCTTGCATGTTGTTGAGTCTAGTAGGGAGAAGTCTGATTATCCCGAGATATGGTAAAGACCAATATTGTCATGCCACCCCGGAAAAGAGCACGGGATATCACAATAAATGAAGGGAGGTGAAATCCTCCCAAGAAGGGAAGACAAGAACCTCCACCTGGAAATAAAGGCAAGGGAAAGAGGCTCATTTCTAACAGGGAGACTACTCCCCGAGGCCCCTATATTCCTTCATGGGCCCGAGGATTCTATGCAGTTGTGCCGACCTTTTTGGCGGATACACCCTTGGCAACTCCTAGTGGGTCTGGTACTGTTGTTTCTTCTGAGGTGACTCCGGGTACTGAGACCCAGGACTAGAGTGATGCACCTAGCACTGATGCCTAGAGAGATGGAGCGACTGCTTAGACAGGACCCCCTCTTTACCTCCCTCTCTGCCTTACTTTATTTAACTTTTGGATATTTTTGTTTGCATTTGAAGACAGATGTTTTATTTGTGGTGGGGTGAGGCCCACCTTTTCTGATTTTTTAACTCTCTGGTTTTGTTTATATTTGGGTCGTTATGCTTACAGTTGTGTTTTGCACTGCTTTTAGTGAATGTTTGAGCTTGTGGCTCCGTGTGCTTTAATTGTAAATAATTTTTTACCCTTCCAAATTTTTCGCCCACTCTGTATGTACTTGAATGTGGTTGTTCTTTAGCAAATTTGAGTCTTAGTTTTGACTAATATCAGTGACTCAAATAGTGCTCATAACCAAATGAACATGAATGTGCGGCTACGATGAGACCAAGTAAAGTTACATAGACAATATGTGAACTCTTTGCATCTCGTTGTGACTAGCCAAGTATCAAATTGATTCTCTTGAGATGATCGTTGCACACTAGTAAAAGTGTGAAGTCTTGTTTGACTTTGGTGTCGATGCCTTGTGTGATGAGCTTACTGTGAACCATGCATGATAACACCTAGAATTTACCCCATTGGTCCGGTCAACCAAGTAAGGCTATATCTTGATATGATCTGAGGCAACCTCGAATAGTGTGAGCCAATTTGACATATACCCCTTTTGTGGCCTACCTTGTGAGTGTGTGAACCTCTCTTGAACACCCCTTGAATCTTACCTTTCTTTGGAAGAAACTTGATGAAAACATGACCTTTCTTAAATCCACTACCTAGAATCCTCTTGATTTGTCGTTGATTGAGTGTGGTGAAAAGAGAAGGCAAGTCAAGAAGTGCAAGGAAAGTCTCCTTTAACCCATGGTGTTGAGAAAAATGGAACCCCACCATACAAAAAAAAAAAGATAAGAGAAAAGAAAAGAATGAAAAAGAAAAAGTCATGGAATAAAGTTATGAAAATACAAAAGAAATGGGGTTTCCGAACAATCCATGTAAAGTGAATAATGGGATGACTTATAAGCACTAAAGAAATGACGAAAGAAGAGGAAAGGAAGTGTTGTGAGCACCACATTTCATGAGGATGAAAGTCACTGAGCCTAAACGACCATACCTTTGCACTCAGCCCCATTACAAGCCTTGAAAAGACCTTTTTGATCTTGAGTAAGCTGAAACAATTGTCAATTGCGAAATACGGGTAAACCTATGGTGAAAGCATGCATAGTGTTCTTCTTTGTAAGTGTGAGCGTTGCATTTGATTCTGGCACTTTAAATGATTAAACCATTATGTGTGAAAATGGAATCATTCTTTTGTGTGAGGGCATTTGATTTCGTTTGTTGAGCTTGAACTTGCATTTGAAGCAAGTATAGTGAGCTTGAGATTCTTTGATAAGGGTGTGTCACAGCTTGAGTCTTTGAGTGAAGAATTGATCCTTGCATGAGTTAGTTGAGTCTTGTGTGTATATTCATGATTAAGTCTTGTGTAGCACTATTTGAGACATCCTTTTTGAACTGCTGAACTTGAGTTTTACTTGAGGACAAGCAAAAGTTTAAGTTGGGGGTGTTAATGAGTCCACAATTTGGATTCATTTAGGGCTTCATTTTAATAGAATTAGTGTCCTCAAATGCATATTTTGTCTCAATACCTGATGTAAATCCTTAAGTTTCAGGTATTTGGAGTTTGAGGCAAAGAATGGATACTACTTGGCAAAAAGGAACAAAACGGCTAAAAAGACGAAGAAAAGAAGGCCTGAGGATCGCATAATACATTAGGCAAGTCGCAGAATAGCCTTAACCTCGCAATAAGTTCCTGTGTGCTAAGCCTTGAAGGAAAACATCAAGTCGGCGATGAAAAGGAGTAGTCGGCACATCGCCGAATAGTTTCGTGAAGCAGTACTATATCGCCCAATGATCCAGAATGCAAAGATGCTGAAGGCAAAAGCTAAAAGGCGATGAAGCAGACCAAAGGGCGGATCAGCGAGTGCATCAGTGATCTCGAGTAACTGTGTCAAGTGATCCTTCGCAGCACACTTTTAGACAACTATAAATATTAGTTTGAATTTTTATCTTAGTATGCAATTTCAAATACAACAATTTTATTTTCTAAGTTTTCAAGTAGAGAATATTTTTGCTTAGCTTTTGGAGACTTGAATACTTCCAATTCCAAGAAATTGGAAGTGGGTGTTGAATATTCTTCATCTTAGACTCGATCTAAGTGAATATAAATCATTCATAGATGATGTTACTTCGATTTGGTATCATTTTCTTCCTTTTTCTATGTCTAGCTAAAACCCCAATTCTTGAGGTGTGATTTTGTGAATATGGGTTAAATTTCATGTTGGGTATTGCTTATTGTTAGTCTATTTACTGTTTAAATGTGATTTCTTTTAGTAGTTATGTTTGAACTTAATGGGATTGTAGTTGCAAATACAATTTCACCTTAGTCTTTTTTGTTTGCTCGACAGAGAGGTTTTAAAACTAAGACTACTAAATAGATAACCGATGGCTATTGGGTCATCATGGGTTCAGCTCGAGAGAGTGAATCCTAGGCCTTTTCCCACACATTCATCTCGAGAGAGTGAATGGGCTAAGGCGGAGGTTGTGCTAAACAGCGGCAACAGGTTGTTCGAGAGAAACCAGTTGATTCGGGGTAAGTTGCTCGAGAGAGAATTTACCCCCACTAAAGTCTAGCCTAGTTACACATGTTCAACAATTGATTATCAATAGCAATTACCCGGTCATGTAGTTTATCATGTATTTCTATCACATCCCAAGAATCTAGTCTCCTTATATTCACATCTTTTGGTTTTCGTTGTTTTAGTTGTTAATCTACTGCAAACCCCCCATTGATAATTGACATTTGTGTCAACCACTTAATTTATTATTTTTTTACTCGATAATGTTTTTAGCTATGGTTAACTCTAGCATATTCGTGCTTAACTCTTAATTCTCAAAAACCACTCCCTTGGGACTCGACCCCAACCCATTGATTGGGTTATATTACTATTGTATGATCGTAGAAACTTGAATTGGAAGTTGTGTCTTGATTACCCAAACATCACACCCCGACAAAGCTAATGTACTTACAGATGCCCTAAGTCGATTGGTCATGGGTAGTGTGGCCCATGTAGAAGATGAGAAGAACGAATTAGTTCGGTTGAGTGTCCAACTAGTAGATTCCACCAAGGGTGGCGTCATGGTGCTTAATGGTTCCGAATCATCCTCTGTAAATGACGTGAAGTCCAAGCAAGACCTTTATCCCATATTGATGGAGTTGAAAGAATTTGCACTCACAATTCCATTGAGGCTTTTTCCCAAGGGGGAGATGGTGTGCTTAGGTACCAAGGTTGATTATGTGTTCCGGATGTTGATGGCTTGAGAGAGCAATTCTAGAAGACCTCGTGGTTCTAGGTATTTTATCCATCCGGGAGACGCCAAGACGTATCGTGATCTTTGGAAAGTCTATTGGTGGAATAGTACGAAGAAGGATATAGCAGATTTCATGGTTAAGTGTCTGAATTGTCCACAAGTTAAAGCAGAACACCAAACACCCAGAGGTTTGTCCCAAGATATAGATATTCCCACTTGGAAGTGGGAGGATGTGAATATGGATTTTATAGTGGGTTTGCCTCGTACTCTAAGGAAACATGATTCCATTTGGGTCATTATTGATAGAATGACAAAATCCGCCCACTTTATTCCCATCAAGGTTTCCTTTTCAATGCAAGACTATGCCAAATTGTACATCACAGAGATAGTGAATTGCATGGGGTTCCTTTGTCTATTATTTCGGATCAGGGTACTCAATTTACTTCACACTTTTGGAAGGCATTCCAAAAAGGGCTTGGTACTAAGGTGAAGCTTAGCACCGCTTTCCACCCCCAAACAGATTGTCAAGCAGAACGTACCATTCAAACCTTAGAAACATGTTGAGGGCGTGTGTTATAGACTTCAAGTGTAATTGGGATGACCATCTACAGTTGATAGAGTTTGCCTACAATAATAGTTACCATTCAAGTATCGCCATGGCTCCTTTTGAAATATTGTATGGTAGTAGGTGTAGATCACCGATTTGTTTGTTTGAAGTAGGTGAAATGTTATAATTGGTCCCGAACTAGTGTATGAGGCCATTGAAAAAGTTCAACTCATTAGAGAAAGGTTGAAGGCGGCTCAAAGTCAGCAAAAGTCATATGCCGATGTTAGAAGAAGGGATCTAGAATTCGAAGTTGTTGATTGGATCTACTTAAAAATCTCACCTATGAAGGGTCTGATGAGGTTTGGTAAGAAGGGGAAGCTTAGTCCCCGGTATGTTGGCCCATACCAAATCTTGAAATGTGTTGGGAAAGTTACATATGAATTAGACTTACCGAATGAGTTGGCTCCGGTTCACCTGGTGTCTCATGTTTCCATGCTTAAGAAATGCATTGGAGATCCGGTATCCATCATTCCTTTAGAGGGTTTGGGAGTTAATGAGAGTCTTTCCTATGAAGAGGTTCCGGTTGAGATTTTAGATGGGCAAGTTAAGAGGTTGAGAAATAAGGAAGTAGCTTCCATAAAGGTGTTATGGAGGAATCACTTAGTTGAGGGTGCTACATGGGAGGCTGAGGCCGATATGAAGTCCCGATATCCTCACCTTTTTCCTTCTACTCCTATTCAAGCTTGAGGTAAGTAGTTCCTCTTGAGTTCCTCGTTTTGGGAATCATGTGTGCTATGTGTGTGTTCCATGATTTCCATATGATTATGCATGTCCTTGTGATAACTCATGTTCAGTATAAATTGAGTTTTCATGATTTATATGTTCCTCATGTTGTTGTGCATTTTAGTATGATGTTGCATATTTGACTTCATGAGATGAGATGGCATATTGGCTACATAATGTTGTGTCAAGCATGCTTTTATTGGATAAAGTAGTTCCTCCTATGAACATGAGAAATGTTGAGTTTCAAGCATATTGGGTTGATAGATGTAGTTCCTTCTCCCTCTTTATTGCATTAATTATGTTGAGATGGAGTTGAAGTTTCCTCCTTACGTGGTGTATTATTTGGATATTTTATGCTTGTTGGGCTGCTAGTCTTGAGTCTTTAAATTTCGTATGGTGTGTAGATCATCATTCGAGGATGAATGTTCCCAAGGGGGAGATAATGTAACACCCGGAAAATTGATAGGTGAAACTAAAGCCTAACGTATGAATCTTAAAATTTTATGCATAAATTGGTGTTATAAAACAGTCTAAAAATTTGACGAAGTATAAGTTTAAGGGAGGGTTCAAGGAAGGTGAAAGGCTTCACTACCCTTAGAAGCACTCTTGAACTTTTCTTTAGCCGTGTGGGCAAAAGGCATTGTTCAAGGGAGGCTTCAAGGTAGGTGAAAGACATGACCACTCTTAGAAGCCTCATTGAACCAATGCCTTAGTCGTATAGGCAAGGAGGCAAGTTAACGTGAGGCTTCAAGGCTCGTGAAAGTCCTCCACTACCTCGTACAATTCCCTCGTGTACTTTGCCTAAGCCAATTTCTGCAAGAGGTCAGTCCACGTGAGGGTCCAAGAAGTGTGGAAGACCTCCCTGCACGTGGAGCGCCTCACGTGGGGGAGCTGCCTTAGTGCACCTAGGCAATGTGCACGTGTGTAAGGTAGGGTCCATGGCAAGTGGACAAGCCTACTGCCCGTGTAGACCCTCATGGACATGCCTTAGCTTTAAAAAGCTTAAGGCACAAGTGCAAGGGAGGGTCCACGGCTGGTAGACTACTCCAAGGCCCTTAAAAGCTCCCTTGGACTTTGCCTTAGTTTTATTTGTCAAGTCCATGTGGGCAAGGGGTATATTTTTAAATATTATTTTTAAGTTTTATTTTTAAATGGGTATATTTTATGTTGTTTTTAAATAAATATATAAGGTAATTTACATCATTAAACACCCAAACTAAATGACTTTCTCAAAGACCCAAATCAAAATCAAAAGTTCATCTTTCTCACAATATTTCTCTCTCTAAAAACCCAAGAAGAAGAAGAAGAGTAAAACTGAAGCTTGGGCTGCAAGAATTCAAGGGGTTTTCATAAAATTCTTCAAGGATTCATCATCAAGGTATGGTAGTTTTCATCTTTGGGTAGATTACACCCAAAGAGCCCCTTCAAAACATGGTTTTCAAACTTCAAATTGTCCCAAAATCAAGGGTTTTGGTTCGAACTCATGGGTTCTCTTTAATGGTGATTTTTATGATTGAATTGTGTTGGGTTATGATTGAATTGATGATTTATGGTTGAATTTTGGTGAAATACCCCCCAAGAACCCATGTGTCCCCCTCTATTGCTAAATTGTGATCTTAATGGAATTTTGAAGCATGTAATTGGGTCTTGTATGAATGAATTGAATTGATTGAGTTATCTATTACCCCTATCTAATGTAGAATTTCTAGAATGTTCAATTGAATGTGATTCATGGTTCTTGATGGGTAAATTATGAGAATTTGTACATGAATGTGAGAATTATGTATGTGCTTCAAGATTTATGGTTATAATGAAGATTGTATGACTATGGTGTAATTGTGGTATTGATTGGAAAGGTTATTCTCCCCATAACCTCACACATTATTATTATGCATGAACTATTATGATTATGATGATCTTGTTATGTTGAATGAAAGGTTATTCTCATGAACACACTATGAATATGATGTGAAAGGTTTACTCACATATTGATGATTCTAAGGTTGAAAGGACATTCTCACCTAATGAATCTATGAGCTATTATGATACCAAGTTGACTTGAGTGCATTCTTTCATGAACATAAACTTAGGTAAAGGCTTAATATGGATTTTAAAGGGAATTATGCTTAGCATCGAGTGGATATGACAATGATATGGGTTCCTTCACACTAGTTAGTCTGGGTTTCCACGATAGTTACCTCATGAGATGGAAACCTTCACGTTAGTTAGTTCGGGTTACTAGTAGCAATCTCCTTATTCCATAACTATGTCACCACATAGGTCTTTAGCTAGTGGATCCATCTAAAAGCTAAATATTTTAGTCCTACCTTAGGTAAGTAGGACATCATTTTTCGGTGTGGGAGTACGACACTGGATTCCATGTAGCTCACACGTTCTATGTCGGTTAAGGCTATATTCCCTATATGATAAGAATATGAATTATGACAAGAACATGGACTTTAGCTATGACTCTTTAAGAGGTATTACTTAGTATGAGTGGGGGTATGGGACTTCACTTATGCTATGCACAAGTAGGCTTTAGGAGGGGTTATGGTGAGGTTCTTTTATGCTATGAAGACTTATGAATTATGTATGCATGATATGTCTGATGTTGGTGACCTAAACGTGGTACTTGGCATATGGTAGGGTTATGGGATCTTGCCTTTGCATTGCACTAGTATAGCTTTGGGGCTGCTTATGATATGGTTTGACTTATGTTTCTTCACAAATGTGCATGATGGGTTTTAAACTTGATAAATGCATGATTTAACCTAAATGTCCCTTTTATGCATGTTTTAAGGATTTTAGTGCATAGCTACCAAACTCAGTACTTTATGTGCTAACTCATATATCTACATTTACTATGAGTGTAGGTTCCGGTCGTTGAGACGTACTTCTCCTTTCAAGTGAAGCTTGGGTTGACTATTCCTTAGGCTTGGTGAGTCCTCATGATTCGAGGACAAGATGTTATTCTTTTCTAGCTTCTATTGTACTTTCTATTTCTGAGACTTTATTGTTAAGGGCTTTGACCCTAATTGTATTCTCTATTGTACTAGATGGTAATTGAGACAAGGTCTAGACTCTTATATTCGTTTATGAAAAATAAGTTGGCTTCTATTGTAAAAGTTTTAAATTTTGCATCATTTCTATGACTTTATGTTTATGATTATGCTAAGGGCTTGTATGATACCCCTTCAGGGTCAAGTACGTAGTGTTGCTCCTAGGGGGCAACCCCGGGTCGTGACATGTTCATTGAGTATGAGTTGCCTTTTGACTTCATCAGATGAATTGTTAAACATGCTTTAGTATGCTTTTGAGAGTAATTGCATATTGGCTCCATGATATTGTATTGAGCATGCTTTTAGTTTGAGAAGGTAGTTCCTCCTATAAATATGAGAAATGTTGAGTTTCATGCATAATGGGTCGTTAGATGTAGCTCCTACTTCCTTGGGTTGCATTGATTATGTTTTAGATGAAGATCAAGTTTCCTCCTTTGAATTGTGCATTATTTTGATGTTTCATACGTGATGGGCTGCTAGTCTTAAGTCTTTCTTTCTATAATGTGTCTAGATAGTCTTTCGAGGATGAATGTTACCAAGGGGGAGATATTGTAATGCTACAGAAACTAGTAGGCTAAACTAGAGCTTGAAGTGAGGGTTAAAGTCACGAATGTACCTTCTCGTACCTAAAAATAAAGGGTTTCATGTTAGAACGTCAAGGTACGACCCCCAAGAACCTAGCATGGGTCATTGAGGAAGACCCTACAAAATTTGCCTGGAAAGTGACCCACGAAAGGGTCCTACGCCCCGTAGATCAAACCACGTTTGTGGGTGAGGGGCCGTGGGTCAAGACCCTGAAACCAGGTCTTTGAACCTAGACAACAGTTCATTAGCAAAGGCCATGGGTCAAACCACGGTCTGTCAGTTGTGTGTCGTGGGTGAGGCCTGGAACTGTTTTTTGACAGTTAAGTTTAAGGGTACTTTGGGGTTTTCTGGTTTTAATTAATATTAAGTGACGTTTTTTTATCCTAAATTAGACTAACTATATGTTGATTTAAGACACCTAAATTAAGTCATCTTCCTCATTATTAAAAAATCCTAAATCAAAACCAACTCTTCACCAAAAATTCTCTCACTAGAACTTCAAGGAAGAAGAAGAAGGAAGTTGGAGCTACAGTTGAAGGAGCAAATTTTTTTACTCAAATTCATTGGATTTCATTGCTAAGGTATGGTAGTCCTTCATCCATGGAGTGTCTTCAAACCCCAAATTTCAAAGATAGAAATTCCCCAAAGCTAGGGTTTGACTCCAATTCATGGATGCCTTTCAAAAATGATTATGATGGTTTAATTACTTTATATTATGATTGAATTGATGATTTATTATGGTTCTTATGTTGAAATCCCCAAGAATCCATGAAATCCCGATATTCCCAAATTATGACTTTGTGAGGTGGTTGAATTGATGAAAGAAGGGTATTATGAGATTATGCTTGTAGTAATTGAGTTCTTCTAATTATGTGATTATCCATGTCTAATGTAGTAATTCTAGATGTGTTTATTAAATATGATCTTTGATCCTTGAAGGGTAAAGTATGAGAATTATGCATAATTATGAGATATATGTATATGCTTAAAGGATACTTTGAGAGTAAAGTGATTATGATTATGATCTAGTAGTTGTGTTGTTGAAAGGTTTTCCTCATATACACACCTATGTACGAATATGATATGATGTGAAAGGTTTTCTCTCAATATGATGATTCTAAGGTTGAAGGCTATTATCACCTATTGAATCTAGGAGCTATCTTATGAATTATGTTAGATTAAGTGTCAAGATATTCTTCCATGAATATGAACTTAAGTCAAGAATTAATACGAACTCTGTGGGAATTAATGCTTAGTATCGAGTGGATATCGATATGAGATGGAAGCCCTCACGATAGTCGAGGCCGAGTTTCTAGGAGCAATCTCTTGGGATGGAAGCCCTCACGATAGTAGTGGTCGGGTTTCTAGTAGAAATCCCCTTGTCCCATAAACACTACAAGAAATCTGCCTTATTGTGGCGGTAGAAGTCGCCACAAAAACTCCAAATGTTGCCACTAAAAGTTTATTGTGGCGACTTACTCTCCGTTGGTAGTAATTCCGTAACTAAAAGTTATTTGGGGCGACAAAAGGATGTCGCCACAAAAAACACTCATCTGTGGCGACATAATCCGTCACAATTTGTTAACAAATATGCCACAAAAATAAAATCGCAACACGACTATTTGTCAAGTCGCCACTAAAAACAAGCCCTTTAGTGGCGACATTGTTGCCACAAAAACATATAAACTTTCTGTGGCAGCCTTTGTCGCTACTAAACATTAATATCAGTAGCGACTCCTACCGTTGCAAAAAACGATTAACTATTAGTATCACCCTTCATCTCGCTGCTACACACTATTAATTAGCAGCGACTTTTTCCGCCACAAAATCAACTAATTATCAGTGGCAACTTTTATGTCAATGCAAAAAGTGATTTTTAGTAGTATCTAAAAACCACCACTAAAATTACTATAGCATTTGTGGCAACATTCATCTCATCACTGAAGAACAATATTTAATGTTTTGAATTAAATTCTCTAAAATCAATACATATATATAGCTATTAAAAACATCTATTTGTATTTCACAAAATTAATACAAAAGGCATTTTCGAGTTAAATATTACAAATACTCCCAGTACTAGAAATTCAACTATACATTAT
>JAJOOE010004944.1:0-33256 GCA_036250405.1 Solanum raphanifolium
TGTTGCCAATCTGTGTTTAAGCCAGTAGCACTGATTACCAGAAACTTTGCAGAAACACGAAGTTACCAAAGTTTCCAATGAACCAGTGAAGAATAAAAATTAATTAACAAAACTAAAATTTGTAAAAGGTACAAGAATCTGAAAAAATAGAATAGGAAGAAGATCAAGCCCACTGAATGCAGAGTGTCCCCTTAAGGAAATTATTCCCCTCTAGTATCCGAGGTTTGATTTGGAATATGTCTTCCCAGGATAGAATGATCTCAATCACCAGTGTATTGATACCCAAATCTCTGGTGTCAGCGAGCCACTCAACGGCAGTAAAGTACACGAAAAATATTTGTGTAGAAGAAGAAGAAGAAATAAGAATTTTTCGTAAGTAAAAAGTCTGAAGAATCAGTGGTATTTATAGCCAAGAAGCACTGGTTTAAAAACCTTGCAACCTTTCAGAAACCAGACGACCATTCTAGAAAGTTTGCAACCTTTCAAACGGTCATGGTTTTTCTGGAAGCCGAAGCTGAGCCGAGCGAGCGATGACGACGATGGCGCGAGGGGGGTTTCCTCTTTCCAACCCTTTTAACAACTAATAGAAATGTTTCTCTATTTAAACACTTCTATTTTTCTTTCCACCACCAATGAGGGAGAAATGTCTTTTTACTAAAACATAAGAGAACTTTTCAAGTTCCTCTCTTTTCATCTTCCCTCCATTTCCCATTAACTCTTGCTATATACCCAAAAATCCCCCACATGAATGGGGAATGGTTATAACATAAGGAATGCACGGATGAGTGTGTACTTTACAAGCAAGGATCAATTGCATCTGGATAAGTAGGTTTCCCCTTGGACTTTCCGTATTGAACATATGTCGGATATACTTGATTAATCGGAATATGCGATATCTTTGAACCGTCGAGATTTGGTGTATACCTAGACAAACATATGTCACACAATTAACCCTTTACCATTTATGGTTCTTATAGTTGTGTTCGTTTAAGCCATGAACACCTCCTGGTTTTATGAGTATATAGAGAATAAGCTTTTGACAAAAAATTCTCTTTGAAGCGACTTACACTTCACACTCACATAGGTGATTTCTAACCGTGTCATCGCGTAGATACACTATTTGGTCAAATCTGCCAAACTTAGCAAATCATTAAAAACTTTAAGCTTTACTAAACCATTAACAAGACTTAAGGTCTTAACCTTGTTCCTGAACATTGTCTTCATCATGAGAATGGATTGAGTTGATTGACAATGTCGAACCGTCAATCACAACTTTGTTTTTCTCCTTGAATCTAGATCTTAGAATCTCCAGTTTGCTAGATAGAGTTACTGCCATGCTGACTTGTCCTAAGCCGTAAACCCATTCCCTTAGATGATCTTTCAACTGCCTCTCTCACTAGGCCTTTCGTTAGTGGATCTGACACATTATCGCTTGACTTCACATAGTCAATTATGATAATTCCACTAGAGAGCAGTTGGCTTACGGTGTTATGTCTCCGTCGTATATGAAGAGACTTTTCGTTTTACATGACGCTCCCTGCCCTACCTATTGCTGCTTGACTATCACAATGTGTGCAGATAGGTCCGACAGGTTTGGGCCAGAATGGAATATCTTCTAGGACATTCCAAAGCCATTCAACTTCTTCACCGGCCTTATCTAGAGAAATATATTCAGATTCCATTATGGAGCGACCGATACATATCTGTTTGGACGATTACCAAGAGACTCCTCCTCCACCAAGTGTAAACACATAACCACTTGTGGATTTTACTTCGTTTGACCCGGTGATCCAATTTGCATCACTTTATCCTTCAATCACGACAGGATATTTATTATAATGCAAAGCATAGTGTTGTGTATGTTTTAGATACCCTAACACACGTTTCATTGCCATCCAGTGAGTTTGATTAGGATTAGTAGTGAACGACTCAGTTTGCTAATAGCACATGCTATATCTGGTCGCGTACAATTCATTATATACATCAAACTTCCTAACACTCTGGCATATTCCAATTAAGAGTCACTTTCACCTTCATTCTTTTGAAATGTAAAGCTTAAATCAATTGGAGTTTTGACAACATTGAAATTCAAGTACTTGAACTTATCCAATACTCTTTCAATATAATGAGATTGAGATAATGCTAGTCCCTGAGGAGTTTTGAGAATCCTGATCCCTAAGATCAAATCAGCAACTCCTAAGTCCTTCATATCAAACTTGATGGACAACATGCGTTTAGTAGCATTTATATCGTCAATATTTTTACTCATTATTAACATGTCATCAACATACAGACAAACAATCACTTCATGATTCAGAACGTTTTTAATGTAAACACACTTATCACAATCGTTAATCTTGAATCCATTTGTCAACATTGTTTGGTCAAATTTAGCATGCCATTGTTTGGGTGCTTTGTTGATCCCATAAAGTGACTTCACAAGTCTGCACACTTTTTCTTCTTTACTAGGAACCACAAACCCTTCAGGTTGTTCCATGTAAATTTCTTCCTCTAACTCTCCATTTAAGAAGGCTGTCTTTACATCCATCTGGTGGATTTTAAGATCATACACTGCCATTAGTGCTATTAACATCATAATTGATGTTATCCTTGTTACTGGAGAGTAAGTATCAAAGTAGTACTGACCTTCCTTTTGTCTGTATCCTTTGACTACAAGTCTAGCCTTATATTTGTCAATAGTTCCATCGGCTTTCATTTTCCTTTTAAAGATCCACTTTGATCATAAAGATTTATTTCTTGGAGGAAGATCAGCCAATTCCCAAATATGCTTACTTAAAATTGAATCAATCTCACTATCGACTGCTTCTTTCCATTAGATTGACTCAGACGAAGACATAGCTGCATTAAATGTTGGAGGCTCATTTTCAAGAAATAATGCCACAAAATCTGGTCCAAAAGAAGTGGATTTCCATTGGCGATTACTATGCCTAGGATCCTCATTACGTAGTGTATTTTCCGTTGATTCTTCCCATGGTCGTTTAGGTCTTTCACTTGTTGACTCACATTCAGTTTTATACGGATAAATGTGTTCAAAGAACTCAGTGTTATCTGACTCAATTACCGTATTCACATGAATTTCAGGAATATCAAATTTGTGAACCAAAAACCGACAGGCCTTACTGATCAAAGCATATCTAATAAATACACAATCAACTGTTTTGGGTCCAATTTTCACCCTATAGGGTAAAGGAACCTCTACCTTGGCTAGACACCTCCACACTTTGAAATATTTCAAGTTGGGTTTCCTTCCTTTGCATAACTCATATATGGAATCGATTGCGATTTGCTACGGGGTACCCTATTGAATATCTTGTTAGCCGTAAGGATGGCTTCCCCCCACAAGTTTCGTGGTGAACCAGAACTAATTATCAAGGCATTCATCATTTCCTTTAATGCTCTGTTCTTCCATTTCGCCAAACCATTTGATTGTGGTGTATATGGTGCAGTAGTTTGATGAATAATACCATGTTTCAAACATATCTCTGCAAAAGGAGATTCGTATTCTCTACCTCTATCACTCCAAATCATTTTTATCTTTAGATTCAATTGATTCTCCACTACATTTTTGTATTACTTAAATGCATCAATTGCTTTATCCTTACTATTAAGCAAATATACATAACAAAATCGAGTGCAATCGTCAATTAAAGTTATAAAATGCTTTTTTCCCACCACGAGATGGTGTCGACTTCATATCGCATATAGCTATGTGAATTAAGTCAAAAAGTTTTAAATTCCTGTCAACAGACTTGTAAGGATGTTTAATAAACTTACTTTCCACACAAATTTCGCATTTCGATTTATTGCATTTGAAATCAGGCAATACTTCTAAAGTAATCAATTTTCGCAAGGCTTTGTAATTTACATGTCCCAAATGGGCATGCATAAATCATTTGACTCCAATAAGTAAACATAAGCAGAACTCTTATTAATATTGTCAACAACCATTTCATTCAGTTTAAAGAGGCCCTCATTGAGGTAGCCCTTTCCTAAGAACATCTCATTCTTACTTATTATAGCTTTGTGACTAACTAGGACACACTTAAACACGTTCTTAATGAGTAGTGCAACATAAACTAAATTCATCCTAATAGTAGGAGCATGCAAAACATTGTTCAAAGTCAACACCTTACCGGATGTCATTTTCAACATTACTTTCCCAGTTCCTGCAATCCTTGTTATTGTTGTGTTCCCCTTGAACAAATCTTCTTCGAACTCACCAGGAGTGTACGTTGCAAAGACTTCTTTCGCAGAGCAAATATGTCGAATGGCAGATGAGTCGAGAAACCACTCCTTGGGATTTCCAACTAAGTTGCACTTCGAGATCATTGCACAAAGGTCATCTGCATCTTCCATTTCTTCCACGATGTTTTCTTGACCTTTGTCTTTGTCTTTGTTTTTGTCCTTTCTTGGAGCACGACAGTCAGAAGACTTATGACCAGCTTTACCACAATTGTAATAGTTGCCCTTGAATTTCTTCTTGGCCTGTTCTGACTTCTGTCCGTTGGACTTCTTTCTCTTCTTGCCTTTGGTAGGAGCTTCTTTAACAATATTAACTCCAATTATTGTCGAACTCTTATGAGACTTCTTTTCGGAGGTTTTGTTATTTTCCTCAATCTTGAGCCGAATCACAAGATCTTCAAGCTTCATTTCCTTACGTTTGTGCTTTAGATAATTCTTGAAGTCGTTCCACGAAGGAGGTAACTTCTCGATCATTGCAGCCATTTGAAAAGCTTCATTTACTACCATATCCTCAGCAATCAGATCATGGAAAATAAGTTGAAGTTCCTGCACTTGTGATGTAACAGTTTTACTATCTGACATTTTATGGTTTAGAAACTTTGCGACCACAAACTTTTTCAAGCATGCATCTTCTGTCTTATATTTCTTCTCAAGTGCATCCCACAATTCTTTCGAAGTTGTCATTGCACTATAGACATTATATAAGTCATCCTCTAAAGCACTCAGAATGTCGCCCTTACATAGGAAGTCTGCCTGTTTCCATGCTTCAATATTCATGAATTTTTCTCTGTTTGGCATTTCAGCAGTAGGCACCGGAGTTTCTTCACTGGTAAATTTCTGCAGACCAAGAGTGGTAAGCCAGAAAAATACCCGTTGCTGCCATCCTTTGAAATTCACACCAGGGAATTTTCCCGATTTCTCTACTGGTGGTACAACAGTTCGGGTTGGTGCAACAACAACCACCGTAACATTATTGTTTGTCATTTCTGATAAACAAAAATCGATATAGACTTAGTAAGCAACAACTTAAATTGCAAACTTAATAGGAGTATAAAACCACGAAGGGTTTTGTCTCCATCAGAAACACAGATTAAAAAATAAATAATAATTTCCTTAAGATTGTTGCCAATTTGTGTTTAAACCAGTAGCACTGATTACCAGAAACTTTGCAGAAACACGAAGTTACCAAAGTTTCCAATGAACCAATGAAGAACATAAATTAATTAACAAAACTAAAATCTGTAAAACGTACCAGAATATGAAAAAATAGAATAGGAAGAAGATTAAGCCTACTGAATGCACAGTGTCCCCTTAAGGAAATTATTCCCCTATAATATCTGAGGTTTGATTTGGAATATGTCCTCCCAGGATAGAATGATCTCTATCACCAGTGTATTGATACCCAAAACTCTAGTGTTATTGAGCCACTAAACGGCAACAAAGTACACGAAAAATATTTATGCAGAAGAAGAAGAAGAAATCAGAAGTTTTCGTGAGTAAAAAATTTGAAGAATCAGTGGTATTTATAGCCAAGAAGAACTGATTTCGAAAGGTTGCAACCTCTCAGAAACCACACGACCATCTCCTATGGCGGGAAAATCAAATTAAAATGGGAAAGTGTTTTAAATAAAATAGGTCGCGCGGATCCGAGTCGGGTCAAAATGTTTTGGTTAATTAACTAAATAATTGAAACATTTTGTCCAAAAAAATAATCTCTCGATCGTTTTCCAAAGCCAAAGCCAAAGCCAAAGTCGTAGTCGTAGCCGAGCCGAGCGACAACCACGACGTGAGGGGGGTCCCTCTTTCCAACCCTTTTAACAACTAATAGAAGTGTTTCTCTATTTAAACACTTCTATTTTTCTTTCCACCAGCAATGAGGGAGAAATGCCTTTTTACTAAAGCATAAGAGAACTTTTCAAGTTCCTCTATTTTCATCTTCCTTCCATTTCCCATTAACTATTATTATATACCCAACATTTAGTCATCCCCATATCATCACTATGGTGCATTAGGACATAAAAATCAATGTCTTACCCATATAAAGAATCTTATATCATAAATTAATGGGACATGAACCCAACATCTTGTTCTCATGGTATATCAAGACTTGAATCCGATCTTTTACCCCTTTTTAGTGAGATAAGATTTAAATCTATCGTCTTATCCTTAACCAATAATATAATAGACCAAGTGTACTTGAACTCTCTTTCAAACCTTTAAAATATTACCCCACTTTGTAATTATTTGCACAATTCAATTTCAATAACATATGAAATATAGTCAAGGAATCAGAGGAGCAACAAACTATTTATATTCTATTATTATCCTCCAATAAAAATAATATTCAATGTGCCAAACCTTTTTATTGATTCATCAACTTATTAACACACTAAGATGCTAAACAGTTTTATAGATTAAATGTAGACAAACATACACACAAAATAAAGCCGTAGCCATAGCCATTGCCGAGCCGAGTGACGATGAAGGCGCGAGGGGGGTCCCTTTTTCCAACCCTTTTAACAACTAATAGAAGTGTTTCTCTATTTAAACACTTCAATTTTTATTTCCACCACCAATGAGGGAGAAATGCCTTTTTACTAAAGTATAAGAGAACTTTTCAAGTTCCTCTCTTTTCATCTTCCCTCAACTTCCCATTAAATCTTGCTATATACCCAACAGTTAGTCATCCCCGTATCATCAGTATGGTGCATTAGGACATAAAACTCAATGTCTTACCCATATAAAGAATTCTTATACCACAAATTAATGAGACATGAACCCAACATCTTGTTCTCATGGTATATCAAGACTTGAATCCGATCTTTTACCCTTTTTTGTGCGATAAGATTTAAATCTATCGTCTTATCCTCAACCAATAATATAATAGACCAAGTGTACTTGAACTCGCTTTCAAACCTTTAAAATATTACCCCACTTTGTAATTATTTGCACAATTTAATTTCAATAACATATGAAATATAATCAAGAAATCAGAGGAGCAACAAACTATTTATATTCTATTATTATCCTCCAATAAAAATAATATTCAATGCACCAAACCTTTTTATTGATTCATCAACTTATTGACACACTTAGATGCTAAATAGTTTTCACCATAAATAATAAATAGATTAAATGTAGACAAACATACACACAAAATAATTGATTACATTTGTCAACTCCAAAATGAATTCAGTAGTGATCAACTTTGTCATTACTATATTCCTTTATAATTTATTCCTTTTTTAACAAGTACCTCAAAAATTTATCACCATTATTTTATTTTGAAATTCAAATTTATAGTTTACAACAAATATTCATATCATCAATTGAAAGCTCTAATTTATCCATAAATTTTAACATGAAACGGGATGAAAAAAAAATCATAAATCAACAAGAGGAAAATTGAAACATACTACATGATTTATGTCATGTAATTTGCACTACACAACATCTTAAGCTTTGGGATACTAATTACAGCAGTACCCAGGAGATGAAAGTAAATATTATATTTTCTTCTTTTACGAGAAGAACTTAAAAGTAATCACGAAAATAATATTAGAGACTCATGCTGATAACGTGTTATAAAACTAAAGCAAAATAAGACAAGAAATATAGAAGTTGAAAGCGATAGAAATTGGGAGACAAGAGATGAAAGCTTTTCTTATTCTTCCAAGTATTCAAGTGTTCACCAAATCTTCAAATGTATCCAATATGAACTCTAATGTTTCTATTTATATATTACATAGAGGCATACAAAAGGTTTTCATAAACATGATATTAACCATGAATGTAATGGAGACATTAACCATGTAAGGTATAGAGGAATATCAAGGGGGAAGGTTATGAAGGTTTGGGAGTTACTATACATTATGATGTCATTACACGTTGAAGTTATGGACATCCACATAAATATATTTACAATTTATCATTTTTGACTCCTATCATCAAATAAAATCAAATAAAATTTTGTGAAGAATAAGGAAAATTATTAATCCTACTCATCAAGACATTATGTATTACCATAATCTTGAGAATTTTCCTATACATAAAAATTTCTACACTCTCCCTTTGCCTCCAATCCTCTTTCATTTCTACTCTCAAACGAACAAGTTATCTACTTCACTGTAAGTTACTTCATCAAATCGCTAGTTTTTTTTTTTGTAAAGATATAGAAGTCAAGTTCTTGTTTGTTTCAATCATTCTAAGAGTCATCTTTTTATGTTTTTGTTTGTTTTGGGGTTCTTTTATTTCCATAAAAATTTACACTTTTAGATCAATTTTATAATGAGAGTTTTAAGCATCCTTTCAATGTTAGTGATCTTGATCTGTTTTTCCATGACAAAACTTCTACTTTGAGATTTTAAGAAAATATGATGTACGTAAAATATTTATACCATGAGTATATTTATAGTAATCAATTATCATATTGTTTGGTAAGAATGAACTCATGTATTATAAGTATTTTTTCATAAATGGTAAAGAATATTTTGGATCCCAATATAGTTAGATAATAAATCAATAGTTGAACCTTCTCTCTCTATGCATTCTCTCTCAACGCATGCTAACTAAAGTGCGCTGGCAATGGGGAAGACTTAACGCATACCGACCTTGAGGGCGCAAATGGCACAAGAAGCAACGCTAGGCAAAGCACATCATGGAAAGAAGGCACAGGCAGCTGTACTCCAAGAAAACATTCAAGTTCAAACAGAGTTATTTAACCTAGAAACACCGCCAAAGGTGTCACAATCCGAGCCTACACCCTGGACGTGGCCGGCACTTGATAACCATTTCTAGCCCTCAAGCGAACCCTCATCCTGGCTGACTACAAGCGGAAGACTAACTCAAGCATACATAAACAACAAATTGAAAGAAATGTTTAAAAACAGTTTATAATCTCAAAACTTTGCTGAATATACTGGGTATGAAACGTAAGTTTTAAACAAAATATCTGACAACTGAAAGACTTTTTAAAACTGTCTATCAATGAAGCCTCTACTGTACAAAGATGAGTGTTGGGAAAAGACCCACAACTACTCAAAACTCTACTAATCACTCATAAAATTAAAGTCCTCCAGAAGCAAGGAGGTCTCACTCAAAAGCTGACGAGTGGATGAAGTGATCTCAACGGACTCTTGTTTAGGATCCTAAGAACCTGTATCTCCATCATTAAAAGACGCAGGTCGAATGACATCTGTACATTGAATGTACGGTTATGTAATATATTTGAATAACAAATAACTGAAAGAAAGGACTGCAATAGATAACAATGTACTCAAGCTGAATGTAGAGAAATAAAGCAGTTAAATCATTTAAAGCTTTACAAAATACTTTCTCATCTCTGAACTCAACATAATAAGTTATATATAAAAATACACTTAAACACTATTGGGAGATTCTCCAATTGACAACCATCACTATGAGCTACGTGATGATACAATATCTCGCCCACGCTGCCAGAACTGTCCTATACCTTGCCGGGGTATAGAACACCTCCACTAAGTGGATCCACTAAGTTATGCTTAAAAGAAATAAGGAATCATCTAAAAAGTAAGATCCTTTACCCATGTTGGCATACATGGTTTATGAGGATTTGAGTTGTCTGAACTCTTTCCTATATCGGTGCTCAATACTACTCCCAATAATATATATATAATTAACTCATGCTCATATGTTTAAAAGCATAAATCTTCCTCTGGTTTGAGATAATTGGTCAAACTACCCTCTTAAAAGAGGTAACTGCTCTTGAAATATCTTTTGAACTCGTTTAGAAATCAAAGTTTTTTTTAAAAATGTAAAAACTGATACATTTGGGAATACTTAGTTCCCTTTATACTCTTGCTCAATTCATACTTAAAAATTCGTTCTCAAAAATATATCAAAATCATATTGTGATAAGATCATTGATGACTCGGAAAGTCATACTTCATAAATATTGATGGCATAACTAGATACCATACCGCTTAAACATTGATGGCATATTCGATTGCTATACTAATCATTTTTTAGAAACTCTTTCTCAAACATATATCAAAATCATATTGTGATATGATCAAACTATTTTAAAATGTAATTAATGAGTAGATTTATAAAGAAGTAGTATATCAATTATATTCCTTCACTACTATTGCCGAGAGAAAATTAGACTCAAGAAATCTACAAAAATAAATAAATTGTTTAATATAGAATGTATATGTTTATGGGGTTCAGCAAAGAGCCAGGCACCATCGTTGATAAAGATGAATGTGGTCACCAAGTGGTGTACATGTTGTTCATCATCAAATAAACTTCTTTCTAATTGTTCACCATAAAAAAGAGCTTTATACCAATGCAAAAAGAAACACACAACATCAATGAAATGAAGAGATTTGAATCAAGCAAGAGGAAAGTTAAGCCAATAATTTTAATCCTTAATGACCTTAATGCTGCAAAATAATTTGTTTGGGTACCATTGAAAGGGATAGCTATGTTACTGTTAGTTATACAATTAATAATTTTTGGAGAAAATTTAAAGAATCGCAAAGTATAATAAACAAAGGATCATTCAATTCGATCAAAAGTTTTTTCTCAATCCATTTTACGCATCAGCTTCCCCTTCTTCCTTTTGGAAACATTAATATGGATTATCTATGGGTTCCCATTTGTTGCATTAACAACTCACAATCATTAATAAGAGAAGTATAAGCAAATATGGATTATATTTAAAACAATTGAACTTTTAAACTCGCATCTCTTAGATGCATAGTGGTTGTCCATGCGCGCACGGACCCAATATTTTATCTATTTTGTATAAAGTTTTGTTTGAATGCAAATTTAGAAATTGTCGAGACTTGTTTTTTGGCTAGTAATAGCATGTTGTTAAACTATTAATATACATACACACATACATTATCAGAAGTACGTCCTAGGTGAAGCATCTTGTTTGAACTGTTGGTATACACACACATATCATGCATACGTACACATTATTTATATATGCAAAGTGGTAATGCATCATCGATAGTCACTTGATTATTCAAAATATCGTTTTAGCCATGCAATGCCGTCCTTGACCTAATATCCGTCTACTATGTTGTTGATAGTCATTTAGTTATTCATAATTATCATTGTAGACGTGTTACATTACTGTGCTTGTCAACAACCTGTAGGAACATTAATCATGGGTTGCTTGTTAATTAACATATAAGTGTTTAAATGACGGGTGTAGAGTGTAGTAGTAGTAGAGTTCTGGCAGTTGTGTGATGTACCTTTTGAAGACATCAATCTTGTATATTCTTGATTTTCTTTGATCCAGAATTTCAAAAAGACAACGCAATGTGAAATCTTTTTCATGTCGATGATTAAAAATTACACTTTCAAATGTTGATCAGAGAGTAGATAATTTAACTCCGAGAAGAGAAAGCAAACACTTAGGAATACTTCCTGGTTTCCAGCCTTGAATAATGTTAATTAGACTCTTAGTTTAAGCACTGCCTCTTAAAATGCTGCCAGAACAGTTTCTTATCAGGACTGATCTCTGTCGGTCCTGCTAACTCTTCTAACTCTTAAAATGCTGCCAGAACAGTTTCTGGTGTTTCAGCATTTACGCAAGGCCTCAGCGCTTGTTGCCGCCTTGATTCTTGATTGTTGTCAGTGTTTTCAAAATTGTTTATTTCAACTCAAAATAGTTGAGAATCATTGGATATTTCTCCTTTGATAAATCATCTTGATTATCCTGCTCTTGATCTTCATGGTAAAAAATTTAAGATCGACTTGAAATTAGAATTCACAACAAAATATACACATGTCTTAATTATGAAATTAATATCGTACAATCTACACATGTATGGAATTGATCTTTCATCTAATCAATTAAGTGGTTAAATTCTTATTAAGTTTGGAAACTTGACATACAAGTTTTAAATCTTTTACATGACAACCTCATTGGAGAAATTTCAAAAACATTCTTCAATTTGTACGAAATTGAATGCATTTATCTCCTACAATAATTTAAGATGCCCGATTTGGAACATTCTTTTCACTTTAAATGGTAAAATACAACATGAGTTACGGTAGCTTCAATAGTTATTTCTGAGCATAAAGATTAGTTAAGTACATTTGATGAGAGCAACTTTTTCCTTTGTGAACTATAATTGCAATTTTCATATTAGTTACAATAGTACTCAATTGGAAAATTCTTTCCACTTAAATAATGAACTAAAAAAAACTTTGATGCTTCTTCAGGTATTCCTGCTGGATCTGTTCTGTAACACCTCGCAACTAGAAGGAGCTAGAATTAGAAAGAGTCATTTTTTTTTGGAAAGAATGAAAAATCTGGAAATTTGACAAAATTAAGTTAAGTATGAGTTTTGGGTCAACTTCAAACGACCATAACTCTTAGCCCATGATGAGTTAGGTGTGCTACAAAATACTGTAGGAAAGATCTCTGAACTATCTTTCCAATGACTCTGAGTTTTCTTGATTTCGAGTTCCTATGAGAGAGATATGCCCATTTGAAGTTGAGCTTTCTATATAAGGAAAGTCAAAACCGGATTTTTGAAGGGTATTGTGGTCTTTTCACTTCCCAATTAATTAAATTCGTTTTTGGTAATTAAGTTGGGGTCTCAACTGATGGGATTCAGTTTACATTATTGAAAATAAGTTAGGGTTTTGAGAGAAGAGAAAAGAAGAGGAGAGAAGAGAAGGAGAAGCAAGAAAACCGCCAAGTTCTTGAAGAATTGCTTGTGGATTTCGTCAAGGGGTGATCCCTACGAGGTATGTGAGATCACATAGAGTTGGGTTAGTTCACCCACGCGCCAATCATGATTTATTTAAGAGAATTTAGATTCTTGAAGGTTTAGAAATTGAGTTCTTGATGGATTTGTTTGAAGTTTCTATTGGGTTCTTGATTGTTGGAGTTGTTGAGGAGTTATTGATTTAGATTCATGAAATTAGGTGTCATTTTGAGTAGATTCTTGCATATTTTGATTATGTAGTCGAATCTAAGTGTTTGGTAGAAAACCCAATTGCGTTTAGAGGGTTTAGAGTTGAAAAACGAGCAAGAAAAATCGTCAAAAACCTGGGGAGGGAGCTGGGAACCGCACCACTCAGAGTGCCCAGAAGATGTTCTGTAGTCGGGGACATGGGGCGCCGCGCCAGCCAGTGCACCCCAACTTCAGTTCTGAAGTTTTGGGCTGGCGCCCCGCACCACTCAGAGCGCCAGGGACGCCACGCCCTCACTCTTTCCCACTTCTTTCCATACTAGTTCCCTTGAAACATACCTATGTTTCCTAGTTGATTTCTACACTCTAAGGTACGTCTAAACAACATGAAATCATCCATAACATGAGATCATGAGCCTTGAATCCATAATTCAATTCAAGGAAAGTTAAGAGTCAAGTCAAGAGAAGTTCATAGAGTTTTCCAAAAGTCTTTTACAAACATTTTAACTTTGTTTTAAGACTTGAGTTTTGAGTTGAGTAAAGAGTAAAGATTGAAGTTCATTTCTTCAAAAGAGTATATCGGGACTATGTATTTCCAAAGAGTAAAATGTTTTCACATTTAAACAAGAAAGGAAACTTTGATTTCCAAAAGAGCCTCAGAGCTAGTTTTCAGTAAAGAGTAAATGCGTACAATTAAGCAAGAGAGGAAACTTTGATTTCCAAGAGGAGCCTTTGAGCTAAGTTTTGAGCAATTATCTCAAACCACAGAAAGAAGTATGTTTTTAAACATAAGAGCTAGTATTATATTTTGGGAGTAGTATTGAGCACCGATATGGGGGAGAGTTCAGCCAGCCCCCATAAACCATGTAGCCACCATGGGTAGAAAAAGGGTCATACTTTTTATATGATTCCTTAGTGCTTTTTAGCATAGACTAGTGGATCCACTTAGTAGTCAAGTTCTATACCCTCGGCAAGGTATAGGACGGCCCTGGCAGCATGAGGCAAAATGTTGTATCATCACAATAGCTCTTACGTGATGGTTGTCGGTTAGAGAAACTTCCACAAAAGTATTTTGTATTCTTATATACACAGAAGTATTTTGTATTTTTATATACATCCCAGAGTTCACATTGTATCTTTGCATACATACAGAGTTAATATGGTATTTCTAAATACACAGAGTTGTTATCCATATTTTAAAAAAGTTTTTCTTTATACTGCACTTGTTTATACTGCTTTATATTGAAATGAGTTGAGTTGAGTTGAGACCAGGTTTGTTCTTTCAGTTCCTTTCAAGCTTATGTCTTGTTTTAGTTTTCCCCTCGCATGCTTGTACATTCAATGCACTGATGCCATTTGTCCTGCATCATTTTATGATGCAGATACAGGTAACCAGGATCAGTATCCAGCGCATCGTTGATTCTAGTTGAGCTTCAGAATTTGTTGGTGACCCTCCTTACTTCCGTAGGATCCCTTTTATTGCGATCAATATTTTAGTTCATTAGGACGTCATGGTTCTTGTCCCGACATCCATCTCAGTTTTAGAGGCTTCATAGATAGACAGTTAGTTAGATAATTTGTCATTATCTTGTTATTGGCTTATGTTTTGAGACTTGAGTTGCCATCTTGGCTAGTTGAATGTTTCTTTTAAAACATTCTAAATTATTTCATGAGTTTATCATTTGAGACAGTTTTTCTTGTTTTTAAGTCTTCCACTGAATAGTAAGCCAGGCCAAGGGTTCGCTTAGGGCCAGCAATGGTTCTCGAGTGTCACTCCCGCCCAGGGTGTAGGCTCGGGGTATGACATGTTCAATCTGTACACAGTAAATAGAGAGGAATGGTCTAGCTCAAAGGATCCTTCAGGAACATCATCACTCTCCATCCATGTCATCTTCATAGAAGGAATTCTATGAGAGAATCTAAACATATCCTTTGCAAGAACTAAAAATGGATCTCATGCTTGATGGAGAAGACAAGTACAACCTTTTGATTTAACCAAGTATGCAACATGCACACCAATAGAATCAACATAGTTTGACAAGACATCAATAAAATCATAGTTGAAATTTTTAATTCTCCCAAGATGAGGATACCAGTTCATATCCCAATCTTTAGAGATGGGCCAAGTTTCTCCTTCAAATGGAAATATCTTTATTGCATCGTAGTTGTTTCCATTCATTGAACATGCCAAATGTGAGAACATAGGAAGATCTTCAATGTCTTCTGAGTTTCCTAGTCTGAACCTAGCACAAGAAGCTGGAAATTCCGTAAATAGACATTTGGTTTCATCTTCATTCAGTGGCTCTAGCTCTAATCATGTTATACACAATTTAATGAAGGAGACAAAATCTTCCTGGTGACTGCATAGAATCTAGGCATGGCATCCAGGGTGTCATAGGCAGCCCATACTTGCCCAACCTTAAAGCAAGACTCATCCTTATCCATGTCAAAATTGCTAAAATTTGTATTTGCATATTTAAATGTTTTCAACTTAGTCATAGTAGAAGGCCATATATCTGAAGGAAGATCTACACTTTCTTTTTGTAGTCTCAATTCCATCTTTGTGTTCTGCCAGCTCTCTTCAAAGGACATATGTTTCACCTCAGAGGACTCCTTAGTAGGAGAGGGATATCCAACCCCCTTAAATCGCTTAGAAACATCTTCTTCTTCATCACTTAGATAATTGACACGATGTCATACTGAGTAGATCTTGGCTGGTTTTCCTTATTGAGGGCCCTGCCCTGGTCGGTCACTTTTCTGGGCCGGGATCGATAAGTGGAAGTCATAAAAAAGAAATCTTTCTCTTCGCACCTCAGATCAAGAGGAAGTCCAAAGCTAATTCAATCGTATCCGCCTTTGAGGAAAAGACCGAATAAGGCTCAGATAAGCACTTACTACACAATTTTCAGTAGATTTTGCTGATGTCTTTTTTCTATTTCCCATCATCTCTTCAGCAATGATGACCTCTTCTTTGTTGCAGTCCATCACTAGTCTAGAATGAAAAAACAATGTATCATTTACCATAAAGATCAACGTCATACATAAATCAAACTTCAAACCATCAGATAAAAGAACCCCACAAAACAAATAATAACTTGTTTTTTTGAGAATGCAAATGAAAGAGGAAAATTCTCAAGTGTAGAAATTTGTATATATAGAAAAATTCTCAAGATTATGGTAATACATTATGTCTTAATGAGTAGGATACATGAGGATTAGTAGTTTCTTTCATTCTTTACAACATTTTAATTGAATTAATTTAATGAGTGGGAGTCAAAAGGATAAATTTTAATTTTTAGTTATTCTGATAATTTTCTTAAGCATTAAATTTGATGAGTAGGATTCAAGAGAGTAAATCTAGAGTTTTATTTAATTTAATTTGATGAGTATTAGCCATAATAGTGAATTTAAAATTTAATTTAATTTAATTTGATGAGTAGGAATCAGGTAAATTTCAAATTTTAAATTCTTGTGATATTTTCTTAATCATTTTATATAGAAATTATGTTCTATCTAGACAGTTTTTAGAAATTTCATTACCCTTAAATATGAATTAACAATAAAAGATTTAATTTTATACATGAATAATGAAATGATTTAATAATTTATAAATTTTAAAATTTTTGAAATCTTCACATGCAAAATATCACAAATGAGTATTTCAAATAATTAAAAATTAACGGTTCTCGATAAAATATTATAAGGATTAATATCACAATTTATTGATATTTCAGGAGATAAAAACAAATATACTATGTAGCAACATAAAGTCAAAATGATTTAAAAATAATTTTTTTAGCTTATAAATACTTATTTTACTGTGAATTCAAAACCAAAAATATGAAGGTCCAGATTTGAAATTCAAATCACTCATACAAAGGATATAAACTTGAAATGTAATAAATTATTGTATATAAAAGGAAAATTAGACTATGATTCTTAAATTTCATAATTGAAAATAAATAAGAAGGGATCCAAAATATTCTACTACCATTAATGACAAATTACTTATTGTGCATGAATTCACTCTACCATACAATATGATAATTGATCACTATAATTATACTCATGGTATCAATATTCTACATCATATTTTCTTTAATTCTCAATGTAGAAGTTTCGACATGGAAAAAAAAAGATCAAGGTCACTAACATAGAAAGGATGCAAAAAATCCCATTTAAATATTGAAGAATGTTTAGCTTCAACAACTGAGCGAGATCGTGAAGGCAAAATTGAATGAAGTTGAAGATGTGGCGAAGCAACAAATGGAGCGTGGTGTTGCATTTCTATATCAAATCCTTGGAAATGCATTGGCTCCTACTAAGGATAAGTAAAAAATTTCATCAAGTTTCGATGTTGGACTAACTAGGTCTTATTAAATTTACCATATTTATGAATTGAATTTTACATTTCAGTATGTTTATCTTCATATGAAATGAAATAAAACTTATGTCTTTTATTTAGTATGTGTTAATTTTTCATTTATTGACATTGAAATAAATGAAAAATTATCGCACACTAAAGAAATGACACAAGTTTCATTTCATTTCAATTAGGATAAACATACGGAAAAGTAAAATTCAAATCAGAAATATGATAAATTTAATAAAACCTATTTAGTCCAACATCGAAACTTGACAAAAAATTCTACTCATCCCTAGAAGGAGCCAATGCACTTCCAAGGATCTGATATGGAAATGCAATAACAGGCTCCATTTGTTGCTTCACCACATCTTCAACTTCTTTCATACCTTCAAGATCTCGCTCAGTTGTAGAAGCTCAACAATCTTCAAAAACAAATTAATGTGAGTTTTCAGCATCCTTTTTATTTTAGTGACCTTAATCTTTCTTTTCATGGAATAACTTCTACTTTATGAATGTAAGAAAATATGATGTAGAATACTGAGACCACGAGTATATTTATAGATATCAATTATGATATGGTTTGGTAAGAATGAACTCATGTATAATAAGTAATTTTCCATAAATGATAGTAGAATATTTTTGATCTCTTCTTATTAGTTTTCCATGAATGGTAGTAGAATATTTTGGATCTCTTCTTAGATATCCTTTGTATAAGTGGTTTGACTTCCAAATTTGGACCTTCATATTTTGGTCAAACTTCTTGAATTCATAGTAAAATAAGTATTTATAAGAGTCAAAAATATTTTTTAAATCATTTTGACTTTATGTTGTTACATACTATATTTGTTCTTAGCTCCTGAAATATCAAAAAATCGTGATACTAATCCCTATAATATTTTATTAAGCACCTTCAATTTTTAATTAATTGAAATAGTCATTCATGATATTTGAATCTGAAGATTTCACAAATTTTAAAATTTATTAATTATTAAATTATTTAATTATTCATGTATTATATTAAATTTGTATTGATAATCCATATTTAAGAATAATGTCATTTTAAAAACAGTCTAGATGTAACTTACTTTGTATATGAAATGATTAAGAAAGTACCACAAGAATTAAAATTTGAAATTTACTTGGTTTCTACTCAATAAATTAAATTAAATTAAATTTAAATACACCCTCTACGCTCCTACTCATCAAAGAAAATTAAATAAAATTCTAATTTTACTCTCTTAGCTCCTATTCATCAAATAAATTGTTTAAAAGTATCACAGGGACTTACTTTTAAAGTTTTGATATAAAACTAAAGCAAAATAAGACAAGAAATATAGAGATGAAAGCTATAGAAATAGAGAGACAAGAGAAGAATTTTTTCTTATTCTTCCAAGTATTCTTGTTATAAAACTAAAGCAAAATAAGACGAGAAATATAGAGATGAAAGCAATAGAAATAGGGAGACAAGAGAAGAAAGCTTTTCTTATTCTTCTAAGTATTCAATTGGTAATTAAATCTTCAAGCGTATCCAATATGAACTCTAATGCCTCTATTTATAGTATTACATGGAGGCATACAAAAGGTTAGTTATAAACATGACATTAATCATGAATGTTATGGAAACAATAACCATGTAAGTTATAGAGGAATATCAAGGAGGAAGGTTATGGAGGTTTGGGAGTTACTATACATTATCATGTAATTACACCTTGAAGTTATGGACATCCACATAAATATATTGGAACATTTGCAGCTTAATTACAATATTGGGTCAGCAAATACATCTGACAAATTATTTGCAATATTTTGTAAATAAATTATCTCTTGAACTTCAAGTTCACATTTTTTAACGAGGATCTAGATAATTCACTCCACACAAAATTTTCAGCTGATAATCATATCTCCCCCTAATGTTAGGAAATCTAACATTTACCCCAACCTCATTTGGGGATTCATGTTTGTTCATGGTAGAACAATAAAATCAGATGCGCACACATCAAATTTTTAGATGGAAATTATTGGTTCCCGACCTTGAACCAATTGTGATGGGAGAACCTTGTTGTCTTGATGCATATATGTTAAATAAACTTATCTTTTACTAAATTTTATTTGTTAGATTTGTTCTCATAATCAATGGTCTAGTTATAATTGGAGGCATACAATTTCTGCTAAACCAACCGGCATTATCAACATAATTTTATACTTTGGAACTGTGCTTTTAATTTAACAATTCGAGCAAACAACCTTACAAAAACCAACTTGTAAGTTGATAACAAATGCACATCTGACTATACCATAGATGCATCTATTAAGTCATAATAGTAAGTGGTCCATATGGCAGGTGAACGGGTCCCATGTTCACCTTTTTATATGTTTCAAATAAGTTCAGGGGATACAATCCCAACCTTAGCTAGTACATTGATCATTTTACCATGAGAAGAAGCAGCACAAGAGAATTTTTGAAGAATCTTTACTTCTTCAACATAAGTCACGCGAATTCTCAATTTCTTTTGCATCACATTTGAACCGGAATGACCAACCGGTTATGCCAACCGATATGTATTCTAGTAAACTTTTAGTTTACTTTTGCATGTGATTCGATCATCATGCCTATATTTGTATACAATAAATAAATATTAATAATCCTCTTCGGTTGTAGTAATCTGAAGATATTAAATCTTCTCATAATTTATAGTCTCAATATAATAAGTTTTTTCTTTTCAGTTCCTTCAAAACTTAAAAAAAATCTTTTGAGACTTACTATAACCCCAATAGTATGGACAATTTTATTCCTCCTGATAGTAACATATTAGCCCTTTCAAAATTCTCAACTAATTTTGTGTACTCTCACAAATTTTACAACACCATTCTTATGGTGACCGTCTCCTTCAAGGGGGGAAATTATTACTATTGTCATAGTTAAAATTACTACGGGCAAGACTTGTTTCTTGACAACCAATGACAAATTTGTATTGCCACACAACAATATTTATTTTGGTCATGGCCACAACCTTTATAGCAAAATATTATTTTTTTCTTTTGTCCTTTGGTAGTTCATAATAAAATATACCACAATATTTATGATGTACACAAAGTACGTGACCAAATAACCATTTATGTCACAGTACTTTTTATTATCTCAAATCTAGCGTACCGGTGAGATGTGACATTTATCCAACCATACATGAACATGTCCTTGTCCATGCGAACACAAGTCACATTTTCTTCAAGAAATGGACCATAGCCATTTATACATTCTCCATAAGTATTTATTAGAAACTCATTGTTATGCTTTGACATTACCAAATTTATGTGACTCGCCTCAACATCACTTTAAAAGGTCAAATGTACTAAATGTACTACCATTTTGTATTCCTTTATTTTGAAGGAGGAATTACAAAAAAATTCAAATTGGATTGCATCAACAACAATGTGCCCAATAACCTTTCATACCACTTTGACGACTAAAAATTACCTTCACATTTGAAGTACCATCTTAAAAACCCATATTGTTCTTCCTTTTAATTACCACAATGATGACCATTAACATTTGACCACACTAATATTCAAACATTCAATCACTTGTCATCTTTCAAACATATTATGCACTGCTACCACATTCACATAAGAGAATGGAGCAAATTTATTGGGCAGATTTCATGACTTTTACTAAAAAATATGTTGGTTTGTGTTAGTGTTGCCAATCTGTGTTTAAACCAGTAGCACTGATTACCAGAAACTTTGCAGAAACACGAAATTACCAAAGTTTCCAATGAGCCAGTGAAAAACAAAAAATAATTAAAAAAAAAAATCTGTAAAAACGTAAAAGAATCTGAAAAAAAAAAATAGGAAGAAGATCAAGCCCACTGAATGCAGAGTGTCCCCTTAAGGAAATTATTCCCCTCCAGTATCCGAGGTTTGATTTGGAATATGTCCTTCCATGATAAAATGATCTCAATCACCAGTGTGTTGATACCCAAAACTCTGGTGTCAGCGAGCCACTCAACGGCAGTAAAGTACACGAAAAATATTTGTGCAGAAGAAGAAGAAGAAGAAGAAATCAGAATTTTTCGTAAGTAAAAAGTCTGAATAATCAGTGGTATTTATAGCCAAGAAGCACTGGTTCCAAAAGGTTGCAACCATTCAGAAACCACACGACCATTCCAGAAAGTTTGCAACCTTTCAAACGGTCTGTCATGCCCTGAGCCTACACCTTGGATGTGGCTGGCACTCGAAGACCATTACTGGCCTTAAGCGAACCCTTGGTCTGGCTTACTAACTCAGCGGAAGACTTAACTCATTACATACACATTTATGAAGTAACTAGAATGTTATAAAGGAACATTCAACTGGCCATTAAGGCAAACTCAAGTCTTTAACATATGAAATGAAAAGTAAAGACAACTGAATTAACTAACTGACTATATGTCTGTCTATGAAGCCTCTAAGCAACTGAGATGGATGTTGGGACAGGCCCATGACATCCCAATGAACTAATACTAAAACTGAAAGCAATGAAAAGGAGTCCTCTGGAATGCAAACAGTCTCACCAATAGACTCTGAACTGCTTACTGGATCAACGATGTGTCGGATGCCGATCCAAGTTACCTGCGTCTGCATCATAATAAGATGCAGGCCAACTGGCATCAGTACATTGAATGTACGAGTATGCGAGTTGGAATGCTAAACATAACTTAAGCTTGAAAAGAAACTGAAAGGAAACTGAATAACTTACATGGCTCAACTCAACTCAACATAACTGAACTCATTTCAATATAAAGCAGTTTTAAAACAAGTGTAATACAAAGAAAAGTTGTTTAAAACATGATGTCAACTCTGGGCGTATGCAAAGATACACTAAAACTCTGAAATGTATGTAAAAATACAGATAATTGTGTGTATAAGAACACAAATAACTTCTGTGGGATTTTCTCTAACCGACAACCATCACTTAAGATCTATAGCAATGATACAACAATCTTCTTCACGATGCCAGCGCATCCTATACGTTGCCACAAGTATAAGACCTGAACTACTAAGTGGATCCACTAGTCTATGTGAAAAAGATTCATCTAAAAAGTATGACCCTTTTCTACCCATTATGGCTACATGGTTTATGAGGGTTGTGGGTTCTCTGAATTCTCCCCCATATCGGTGCTCAATACTACTCCCAAAATATGATACTAGCTCTTTATGTTTAAAAACATACTTCTTCTATGATTTGAGATTAGTGCTCAAAAACTTAGCTCAAAGGCTATCCTAGAAATCAAAGTTTCCCCTCTTGTTTCATTTAGAAAACGATTTCTCTTTTCTGAAAACTTGCCCAAAGGCCCTTTGGAAATCAAGGTTTCCTTTCTTGTTTAAATGTGAAAACATTTTAAACCCTTTGGGAATACATAGTCCCCATATACTTTTGAAGAAATGGGCTTCAAACTTTACTTTTTACTCAACTTGAACTTTAAGTCTTAAAACAAAGTTAAAACATTTATAATAGACTTTTGAAAACTTTGAAGGGCTTCCCTTAACTTAACTCTTGACTTTGATCTTAACTGCTCTTGACTTGACTCTTAACTAGTCCTTGAATTGAATTATGGATTCAAGGATTATGATTTGTTATTGGAAAGATCTCATGATGTTTAGGAATGATTTTAGATAGCTAAACATGAGAAAAGACCGAAAATCAATATTTGAGGGTGGGTCTACGATGCGGAGGAGCTTTTAAAATTTAGTTTTGAAAATGACTTTTGATGCAGAAGACTCCATGACGGCTCTGCGACGGGAAACGAAAATTCCCAATTCTGGGAACCAGCTCCGCGACGCGCCACCACTGCTAGATTTCGTTCGATGAAATTTCTTCTTCATTTTCCAGCGCCAATTCACCCAAACTCGGTTCTTTTTCTTAAATTACTTTTAGATACAGATACTCAGCATATGTACCTAAGAACCTAACTCGAAATGACTCTATAATACGACGTAACGATTTCAGAAACTTCCCAACTCAGTCAAATTCAAGAACAATATATGAATTCAAGCATAGGTATCAAGGTCATCAATATTCAAACTCCTTTAGGACGAATCCAACTGAAATAAATATGCTTGGCATGTGGGAGAACGGTCCCAACATTATTGAAGCCTCACATACCTAGTAGGAATAAATCCTTGGCGAAAATCCCAACTATCTTGATCGATCTTGACGATTCTTGCCCTTTCTTCTTCTTCTTTTCTCTTCTCCTTAGCCCTAGCGTGAAATTCCAAATTCTAAAACTGACTAAAATCTGATTTGATCCATATTAAACTCCTAAAAATGGATTAAAATAATAGGGCCATGAAAAGACAAAAATACCCTTTAAAAATCCGAATTGGACATTTCCTTAATCCAACAACCCTACTTCCAAAGGGCATAACTTACTCATACGAACTCGGAATTGCACAAACTTGCGGCATTGGAAAGATCATTCCAAGAGATTTACAACCATACCTTGATCTACACCTAACTCATCCTGAGATAGGAGTTATGGTTGTTTGAAGTTGACCAAAGACTCACTTTTCCTAACTTAAACAATTTTCCAGATTTTTCATTCTTTCCAAAAATGACTATTTCTAGCTCTTAGCTTCTTCCTAGCTATTTCAACTTGCAAGATGTTACATGGTCATGCCTGTCCTGGAAGCCGAAGCTGAAGCCGTAGCCGAAGCCAAGCTGAGCGAGTGATGACGACAACGACGACGCGAGGGGGGTCCCTCTTTCCAACTCTTTTAACAACTAATAGAAGTGTTTCTCTATTTAAACACTTCTATTTTTCTTTCCACCACCAATAAGGGATAAATTTCTTTTTCCTAAAGTATAAAAGAACTTTTCCAGTTCCTCTCTTTTCATCTTCCCTCCATTTCCCATTAACTCTTGCTATATACCCAACAATCCCCCACATAAATGGGGAATGGTTATAACATAAGGAATGCACGGACGAGTGTGTACTTTACAAGCAAGAATCAATTGCATCTGGATAAGTTGGTTTCCCCTTGGACTTTCCGTAGTGAACATATGTCGGATATACTCGGTCAATGGGTAGATGCGATATCTTTGAACCGTCGAGGTTTGGTGTATACCTAGACAACCATATGTCACACAATTAACACTTTATTGTTTATCGTTCTTATGATTGTGTTTGTTTAAGCCGCGAACACCTCCTGGTTTCATGAGTGTATAGAGAATAAGATTTTGACAAAAAAATCTCTTTGAAGCGGCTTACACTTCACACTCACATAGGTGATTTCTAACTGTGTCATCGCGTAGATACACTATTTGGTCAAATCTACCAAACTTAACAAATCATTAAAAAATTTAAGCTTTATTAACTCACTAACAAGCCTTAAGGTCTTAACCTTGTTCCTAAACATTGCCTTCATTATGAGAATGGATTGAATTGATTGACAATGTCGAACCGTCAATCACAACTTTGTTTTTCTCCTTGAATCTAGCTCTTGGGATCTCCAGTCTGCTAGATAGAGTTACCGCCATGCTGACTTGTCCTAAGCCGTAAACCCATTACCTTAGATGATCTTTCAACTGCCTCTCTCACTATGCCTTTCGTTAGTGGATCTGACACATTATCGCTTGACTTCACATAGTCAATTGTGATAATTCCACTAGAGAGCAGTTGTCTTACGGTGTTATGTCTCCGTCGTATATGACGAGACTTTCCGTTTTACATGACGCTCCCTGCCCTACCTATTGCTTCTTGACTATCACAATATATGCAAATAGGTCTCACAGGTTTGAGCTAGAATGGAATATCTTCCAGGAAATTCCGGAGCTAATCAACTTCTTCACAGACCTTATTTAAAGCAATAAATTCAGATTCGATTGTGGAGCGAGCGATACATGTCTGTTTGGACGATTTCCAAGAGAATGCTCCTCCACCAAGTGTAAACACACAACCACTTGTGGATTTTACTTCATTTGACCTGGAGATCCAATTTGCATCACTATATCCTTCAATCACGGCAGGATATTTATTATAATGCAAAGCATAGTGTTGTGTATGTTTCAGATACCCCAACACACGTTTCATTGCCATCCAGTGAGTTTGATTAGGATTACTAGTGAACCGACTCAGTTTGCTAATAGCACATGCTATATCTGGTCGCGTACAATTCATTATATACATAAAATCTCCCAACACTCTGACATATTCCAATTGAGAGTCACTTTCACCTTCATTCTTTGGAAATGTAAAGCTTAAATCAATTGGAGTTTTGACAACATTGAAATTCAAGTACTTGAACTTATCTAATACTCTTTCAATATAATGAGATTGAGATAATGCTAGTCCCTGAGGAGTTTTGAGAATCCTGATCCCTAAGATCAAATCAGCAACTCCTAAGTCCTTCATATTGACCTTGATGGACAACATGCGCTTAGTAGCATTTATATCATCAATATATTTACTCATTATTAACATGTCATCAACATACAGACAAACAATGACTTCATGATTCAGAACATTTTTAATGTAAACACACTTATCACATTCGTTAATCTTGAATCCATTTGCCAACTTTGTTTGGTCAAATTTAGCATGCCATTGTTTGGGGGCTTGCTTGAGCCCATAAAGCGACTTCACAAGTCCGCACACTTTCTCTTCTTTACTAGGAACCACAAACCCTTCAGGTTGTTCCATGTAAATTTCTTCCTCCAACTCTCCATTTAAGAAGGTCGTCTTTACATCCATCTGGTGGATTTTAAGATCATACACTGCCGCTAGTGCTATTAACATCATAATTGATGTTATCCTTGTTACTGGAGAGTATGTACGAAAGTAGTCCAGACCTTCCTTTTATATGTATCCTTTGACTACAAGTCTAGCCTTATATTTGTCAATAGTCCCATCGGTTTTCATTTTCCTTTTAAAGATCCACTTTGATCCTAAAGGTTTATTTCCTGGAGGAAGATCAGCCGATTCCCAAGTATGATTACTTAAAATTGAATCGATCTCACTATTGACTGCTTTTTTCCAATAGATTGACTTAGACGAAGACATAGCTGCATTAAATATTGGAAGCTCATTTTCAAGCAAGAATGCCACAAAATCTGGTCCGAAAGAAGTGGATTTCCATTGGCGATTACTATGCCTAGGATCCTTATTACGTAGTGTATTTTCCGTTGATTCTTCCCGTGGTCGTTTAGGTCTTTCACTTGTTGACTCAGATTCTGTTTTATACGGATAAATGTGTTCAAAGAACTCAATGTTATCTGACTCAATTATGGTATTCACATGAAATTCACGATTATCAGATTTGTGAACCAAAAACTGGCAGACCTTACTGTTCACACCATATCCGATAAATACACAATCCACTATTTTGAGTCCAATTTTCACCCTCTTGGGTAAAGGAACCTCTACATTGGCTAGACACCCCCACACTTTGAAATATTTCAAGTTTGGTTTCCTTCCATTCCATAACTCATATGGAATTGATTGTGATTTGCTACGGGGTACCCTATTGAGTATCTTGTTAGCCGTAAGGATGGCTTCCCCCCACAGGTTTCGTGGTGAACCAGAACTGATTATCAAGGCATTCACATTTCCTTTAATGTTCTGTTCTTCCGTTCCGCCAAACCATTTGATTGTGGTGTATATGGTGCAGTAGTTTGATTAATAATACCATGTTCCAAACATATCTCTGCAAAAGGAGATTCGTATTCTCCACCTCTATCACTCCGAATCATTTTTATCTTTAGATTCAATTGATTCTCCACTTCATTTTAGTATTGCTTAAATGAATCAATTGCTTCATCCTTACTATTAAGTAAATATACATAACAAAATTGAGTGCAATCATCAATAAAAGTTATAAAATACTTTTTCCCACGAGTGTCATTTTCAACATTACATTCCCAGTTCCTGCAATCCTTGTTGTTGTTGTGTTCCCTCTGAACAAATCTTCATCGAAATCACCAGGAGTGTATGTTGCAAAGACTTCTTTCGCAGAGAAAATATGTCGAGTGGCAGCTGAGTCGAGAAACCACTCCTTAGGATTTACAACTAAGTTGCACTCTGAGATCATTGCACAGAGGCATCTGCATATTCCATTTCTTTCACGATGTTTGCTTGACTTTTGTCTTTGTCCTTTCTTGGAGCACGACAGTCAGAAAACTTATGACAAGCCTTACCACAATTGTAACAGTTGCCCTTGAATTTTTTCTTAGCCTGTTTTGACTTCTGTCCGTTGGACTTCTTTCTCTTATTGCCTTTGGTAGGAGCATCTTGAACAATATTAACTCCAATTATTGTCGAACTCTTACGAGACTTCTTTTCGGCGGTTTTGTTATCTTCCTCAATCTTGAGCCGAATCACAAGATCTTTGAGCTTAATTTCCTTACGTTTGTGCTTTAGATAATTCTTGAAGTCGTTCCACGAAGGAGGTAACTTCTCGATCATTGCAGCCACTTGAAAAGATTCATTTACTACCATATCCTCAGCAATCAGATCATGAAAAATAAGTTGAAGTTTCTGCACTTGTGATCTAATAGTTTTACTATCTGACATTTTATAGTCTAAAAACTTTGCGACCACAAATTTTTTCAAGCATGCATCTTCTGTCTTATATTTCTTCTCAAGTGCATCCCACAATTCTTTCGAAGTTGTCATTTCACTATAGACATTATATAAGTCATCCTCTAAAGCTCTCAGAATGTAGCCTTACATAGGAAGTCTCCCTGTTTCCATGCTTCAATAATCATGATTTTTTCTCTGTCTGGCATTTCAGCAGCAGGCACCAGAGTTTCTTCACTGGTAAATTTCTGCAGACCAAGAGTGGTAAGCCAAAAAAATACCCGTTGCTGTAGCGACAGTCACCGTAACATTATTGTTTGTCATTTCTGATAAACAAAAATCAATATAGACTTAGTAAGTAATAACTTAAATTGCAAACTTAATAGGAGTATAAAACCACGAAGGTTTTTGTCTCCACCAGAAACACAGATCAAAAACTAAATAATAATTTCCTTAAGATTGTTGTCAATCTGTGTTTAAACCAGTAGCATTTATTACCAGAAACTTTGCAGAAACACGAAGTTATCAAAGTTTCCAATGAACCAGTGAAGAACGAAAACTAATTAACAAAACTAAAATCTGTAAAACATACCAGAATATGAAAAAATAGAATAGGAAGAAGATCAAGCCCACTAAATGCCCTTAAGGAAATTATTCCCCTCTAATATTCGAGGTTTGATTTGGAATATGTCCTCCCAAGATAGAATGATATCAATCACCAGTGTATTGATACCCAAAACGTTGGTGTCAGCGAGTCACTTATCGGCAGTAAAGTACACGAAAAATATTTGTGCAGAAGAAGAAGAAGAAATCAAAACTTTTCGTAAGTAAACAGTTTGAAGAATCAGTGGTATTTATAGCCAAGAAGCACTGGTTCCGAAAGGTTGCAACCTTTCAGAAACCACACGACCATTCCAGAAAGTCCAACCTTTCACAACAGTCATCTCCAATGGCGGGAAATTCAAATTAAAATGGGAAATTATTTTAAATAAAACAAGGTCGCGCGGATCCGAGTCTGGGCGGAATATTTCGGTTAATTAACTAAATAATTGAAACATTTTGGCCATTTAATTTAATTTAATTAATTCAATAAATAATTAATTAAATAATTAAAACAAACTTTGTCCAAAAAAATAATCTCTCGATCGTTTTCCAAAGCCAAAGCCAAAGCCGTAGCCGTAGTCGAGCCAAGCGACAACGACGGCGCGAGGGGGGTCCCTCTTTCCAACCCTTTTAATAACTAATAGAAGTGTTTCTCTATTTAAACACTTCTATTTTTCTTTCCACCAGCAATGAGGGAGACATGCCTTTTTACTAAAGCATAAGAGAACTTTTCAAGTTCCTCTCTTTTCATCTTCCCTCAATTTCCCATTAACTCTCGCTATATACCCAACAGTTAGTCATCCCCATATCATCACTATTGTGCATTAGGACATAAAACTCAATGTCTTACCCATATAAATAATTCTTATACCATAAATTAATGGTACATGAACCCAACATCTTGTTCTCATGGCATATCAAGACTTGAATCCGATCTTTTACCCACTTTTTAGTGTGATGAGATTTAAATCTATCGTCTTATCCTTAACCAATAATATAATAGACCAAGTGTACTTGCACTCGCTTTCAAACCTTTAAAATATTACCCCACTTTGTAATTATTTGCACAATTTAATTTCAATAACATATGAAATATAATCAACGAATCAGAGGAGCAACAAACTATTTATATTCTATTATTATCCTCCAATAAAAATAATATTCAATGCACCAAACCTTTTTATTGATTCATCAACTTATTGACACACTAAGATGCTAAACAGTTTTCACCATAAATAATAAATAGATTAAATGTAGACAAACATACACACAAAATAAAGCCGTAGCCGTAGCCGAGCGACAACGACGGCGCGAGGGGTCCCTCTTTCCAACCCTTTTATCAACTAATAGAAGTGCTTCTGTATTTAATCACTTCTATTTTTCTTTCCACCACCAATGAGGGAGAAATGCCTTGTTACTAAAGCATAAGAGAACTTTGCAAGTTCCTCTCTTTTCATCTTCCCTCAATTTACCATTAACTCTTGCTATATACCCAACAATTAGTCATCTCCATATCATCACTATGGTGCATTAAGACATAAAACTCAATGTCTTACCCATATAAAGAATTCTTATACCATAAATTAATGGGACATGAACCCAACATCTTGTTCTCATGGTATATCAAGACTTGAATCCGATCTTTTACCCTTTTTTAGTGCGATAAGATTTAAATCTATCGTCTTATCTTTAACCAATAATATAATAGATCAAGTGTACTTGAACTCGCTTTCAAAACTTTAAAATATTACCCCACCTTGTAATTATTTGCACAATTTAATTTCAATAACATATGAAATATAATCAAGGAATCAGAGGAGCAACAAACTATTCATATTCTATTATTATCCTCCAATAAAAATAATATTCAATGCACCAAACCTTTTTATTGATTCATCAATTGATTGACACGCTAAGATGCTAAACAGTTTTCACCATAAATAATAAATAGATTAAATGTAGACAACCATACACACAAAATAATTGATTACATTTGTCATTACTATATTCCTTTACAATTTATTCCTTTTTTTAACGAGTACCTCAAAATTTTATCACCATTATTTTATTTTGAAATTTAAATTTATAGTTTACAACAAATATTCATATCATCAATTGAAAGCTATAATTTATCCATAAATTTTTACATGAAACGGAATGACAAAAAAAATCATAAATCAACAAGAGGAAAATTGAAACATACTACATGATTTATGTTATGTAATTTGCACTGCGAAACATCTTAAGCTTTGAGATACTATTTACAGCAGTACCCAGGAGATGAAAGTAAATATTATATTTTCTTCTTTTTCGAGAAAAACTTAAAAGTAATCACGAAAATAATATTAGAGACTCATGTTGATAACGTGTTATAAAACTAAAGCAAAATAAGACAAGAAATATAGAAGTTGAAAGCGATAGAAATTGGGAGACAATAGATGAAAGCTTTTCTTATTCTTCCAAGTATTCAAGTGTTCACCAAATCTTCAAATGTATCCAATAAGAACTCTAATGTCTCTATTTATATATTACATAGAGGCATGCAAAAGGTTTGTCACAAACATGATATTAACCATGAATGTAATGGAGACATTAACCATGTAAGTTATTGTGTATAAAAGGAAAATTAGACTATGATTCTTAAATTTCATAGTTGAAAACAAATAAGAAGGGATCCAAAATATTATACTACAATTAGTGGAAAATTACTTATTGTGCATGAGTTCACTCTACCAAACAACATGATAATTTATCACTATAATTATACTCATGGTATCAATATTCTACATCATATTTTCTTACATTCTCAATGTAGAAGTTTTGACATGGAAAATAAAGATCAAGGTCACTAACATAGAAAGGATGCTAAAAACACCCAGTAAGAAATTGAAGAATGTTGAGCTTCAACAACTAAACGAGATTGTGAAGGCAAAATTGAATGAAGTTGAAGATGTGACGAAGCAACAAATGGAGCGTGGTGTTGCATTTCCATATAAAATCCTTGGAAATGCATTGGCTCCTTCTAAGGATGAGTAAAAATCTTCATCAAATTTCGATGTTGGACCAACTAGGTCTTATTAAATTTACCATATTTATGATTTGAATTTTACATTTCAGTATGTTTATCCTAATATGAAATAAAATTTATGTCTTTTATTCAATATGTGTTAATTTTTCATTTATTGACATTGAAATAAATGAAAAATTATCACACACTAAATAAATGACATAAGTTTTATATCAATTCATATTAGGATAAGCATACTGAAAAGTAAAATCAAATCATAAATATGAAAAATTTCATAAAACCTATTTGGTCCAACATCGAAACATGACGAAAATTTTTACTCATACCTAGAGGAGCAAATGCACTTCCAAGTATTTGATACGGAAATGCAATAACACGCTCCATTTGTTGCTTCGCCACATCTTCAACTTCTTTCATGCCTCCAAGATCTTGCTCAATTGTAGAAGCTCAACAATCTTCAACTTTTTTTAATGAGAGTTTTCAGCATCCTTTTTATGTTAGTGACCTTAATCTTTCTTTTCATGGAATAACTTCTACTTTATGAATGTAAGAAAATATGATGTAGAATACGAGTATATTTATAGTGATCAATTATCATATTGTTTGGTAAGAATGAACTCATGTATAATAAATAATTTTCCATAAATGGTAGTAGAATATTTTGGAAATCTTCTTATTAGTTTACCATAATTGATAGTAGAATATTTTGGATCTCTTCTTAGATATCCTTTATATAAGTGGTTTAACTTTCAAATTTGGACCTTCATATTTTGGTCAAACTTCTTGAATTCATAGTAAAATAAGTATTTATAAGAGTCAAATATATTTTTTAAAATCATTTTGACTTTATGTTGTTACATACTATATTTTTTTAGCTCCTAAAATATCAAAATATCGTGATACTAAACCCTATAATAGTTTATTAAGCACCTTCTATTTTTAATTAATTGAAATAGCCATTCGTGATATTTTGAATATGAAGATTTCACAAATTTTAAAATTTCTTAATTATTAAATTATTTAATTATTCATGTATTATATTAAATTTGTATTGATAATATATATTTAAGAATAATAACATTTTTAAAAACAGTCTAGATGTAACCTACTTTCTATATTAAATGATTAAGAAAATACCACAAGAATTAAAATTTGAAATTTACTTGGTTTGTACACAATAAATTAAATTAAATTTAAATACACCCTCTACACTCCTACTCATCAAAGTAAATTAAATAAAATTCTAATTTTACTCTCTTTGCTCCTATTCATCAAATAAATGGTTAAAAGTATCACAAGGACTAAAATTTAAAATTTTGTTATAAAACTAAAGCAAAATAAGACAAGAAATATAGATATGAAAGCTATAGAAATAGAGAGACAAGAGAAGAAAGTTTTTCTTATTCTTTCAAGTATTCTTGTTATAAAACTAAAGCAAAATAAGACAAGAAATATAGAGATGGAAGCAATAGAAATAGGGAGATAAGAGAAGAAAACTTTTCTTATTCTTCTAAGTATTCAA
>JAJOOE010004946.1:0-54715 GCA_036250405.1 Solanum raphanifolium
CCCCCCCCCCCCCCCCCCGCCCCCTTTTTTTGATTGACTTCTTTTGAATTCTTATTTCTTAGAGATTTTCCTCTTTTCACTCCCTTTATTATGAAGTTTTCTCCTCTTTTGTTGGAGTTTTTTTTTCTTGTCGTCTTTCATTGACCTTGTAGGGGTATTTTTGTCTTTCTTTATTTCTTTCCACCTTCCCTTTTTTTTTTTTGCTTCCTTGACTTTGGGAGACTCAATATCCTTTGCCTTTGGCAACTTTAAACAGTGATCTTCTCTTATAATTTGCAAATCTTCGGTGCGCTCAAGATAGGGATAGCGCATGTAAGCACTCAGAAGGGTAATAGCTAAGATGTGGTTGTCCAAAGAAAAGGTTTCAGGCTCAAAGTGGGGAAAACTAGGGATTAATGTCATTTGGTAGGATTTGAAAGGCACAATCAAGTCAAAGAAGGTCTACAATCCTTTTCCAAATCAAGCAATACTCACGATTTCGCCTCGAAAAATATTCAAGCCAAGTTCTAGATCAACAGTGCGATGCAATTGAATTTTGATCTAAAATCTCACCACACAATGCACATGAAATCATGAGGTTGGTTTTATTCTTATCTTGAATGCATGCAAGAGAATTTTCAAGCATCACAAAAGTATAAATGAGAGGTACCAAAAGAGTCTATAGTTTACCACAAAATCAGTCCCCTCCATCATATCAAATATTTCGCATGCTCCTAACTATATTGGTCCCAACTGAGCTGAAGACATGACTCTTACAGTATATACACAATGTTTTTTTTTAAAGAATGAATAAATAAATACCGAACCCAAGAAGGGTTGCCTACGTATCTCATCAAGATGAGAATCAGGTGTGCGTAGTTCATGCAGATATGCCTTTGAAATTATGCACAAACTATTTTACTTTTCATTTTTTTTTTTGAAATTTGAAAGAATAAATACCGAACCCAAGAAGGGTTGCCTACGTATCTCACCGAAATGAGAATCAGGTTCGCGTAGTTCGTGCAGCTATACCTTTGAAAATATGCACAAACTATTTTACTTTTCTTTTCTTTCTTTTTTTTTTGAAATTTGAAAGAATAAATACCGAACCCAAGAAGGGCTGCCTACGTATCTCATCGAAATGAGAATCAGGTTCGTGTAGTTCGTGCAGATATGTCTTTCAAAATGTGCACAAACTATTTGATTTTTTTTATTTTTTTGAACTTAAAAGAATGAATACCAAACCCAAGAAGGGTTATCTACGTATCTCATCAAGATGAGAATCAGGTGTGCGTAGTTCATGCAGATATGTTTTTGAAAATATGCACAAACTATTTGATTTTATTTTCTTTTAAATTTAAAAGAATGAATAACAAACCCAAGAAGGGCTGCCTACGTATCTCATTGATATGAGAATCAGGTTTGCGTAGTTCGTTCAGATATGGCATAAAAAGTTTTGACTAAAGTTATTCAATAAAAGTATAAGAGTTGATAAAATGAATTTTATTAAAATAAACTAACATAAAGAATATTGTTCGGCTTTTGAGGGATTCAATTAAGTTAAACCAAATCAAATAAAAGGGTTACAATTAGTAGACAAAAAATATGCCAAATTTTCAATAATAGTAAAATTTCAAGATTGTCAAAATACCCAAAAATGGGTCTATTGGGCCCAAAATCAGAAATTTGTCCGCCTGGGCTAATTTTGAGCCTAACAGCTGCTATGGATTAATCTGGGCTTTGGCCCAAACCTGCCCTATTTTCTAATAAGAGCCTGCAGCAGAAATATTGTGTATACACCCAGTAATATAAGACACGGCCTAAAATTTGTCCAACATCAAGAAATACAAAATAATAAATAAAAATTATAATTCGAACTCTGTTCGAATAGCTTCAATGGGAAGTAGCTCCGTGTACCTGTAAAGACACTTAGTAAAAGTGTTAGTACTAAATAAATATGAATAACTCAAATAATAACTTAAAAATAAAAACCCGTCTTATTAACATTGAAGGCCTTGGAAATCGACAGTAATTTCTTCATTGGCCAATTTTAACTTATAGTTCAAACACTAAATTGTATGAAACGTATTAAAAATAATCTAAAAATTGTGTGAAGCAACTAGCAAGCAGCAACCAAGGTTGATATAACAACATGAAAAATAAAACAAGGAGGCAACAAAATGATTCAAAGTCAAAATCACACTAAGCAAATAGGCAACAATAAAATAAAGTAAATAAATCATTCAACACTCATAGAAAACAAACACTGCTATAACGAGGTAATAGGGGATTAAATAACATTAAGCAATGATAAAACTAAACAACAACAGTAACCAAATAACATAAAAATTATTGTCTTGGACCATAAAAAATTATAATAAAATAATAACTAAAATAACAACAACATATTAGTTAAAGCAAAAGGAAGCCACAGTGATATTTGGGTGAATAACCATGGACATAAAGAAAAGGGTAAGCAAAATGAACATGAAAACAATTGTCAAAAAGTAAAACAATAAGAACAACTAAAAATAGACATAGATAAACATAAAAATGCGAAGTTAAAAGGGTTACCGGAGTTTAGAGTTGCTGGTCACGTTTCTGCGTTGAAGGTTGGGATTTTGCCGGATTTCGGGGTGGAGGAAGATTGAGGCAGTGACCGCTTGGTTGTTGCTGCTCACTGCTCTGTTGGTGATCTAGAAATTCGTGGTTGGAGTTGCTCGCGATATGGAGAATCCGGTCGGAGTTTGGAGTTCATCGGCGAAAACGAAAAAAATGTAAAGGGGAGAGGGAAGAGGACTGGTTCGCGACTGTTATGGTAGTGGTGGACTCGTCGGAAAACTTCGTTGGAAAATGTTTTTGACGGATTTTGGACATAAAATTTATATCAAAGGGTAGCCCTTGAAGAGCTCTACACATTTATGTAAATGGTTTAGGATGAGGATGACCGGAACTTCGTAAATCTAAAGAAAAAGGTGAAGATTTATGTTTGGTTTTTCTTAGATCTACGGAGTTTGGCTATGGATAAGGATGAATGGTTTGTGGATTTGTGTAGAGGAGGGTGAAAGGAAAAAATGGTAAATTTTGGAGATTTCCCGGCCAAGGGGTGGTAGACTCGCCGGATTTCAGCGGAACTCCGGTGAGCTCGTTACCGGAAAATTATGAACACTCCGAGCAATTTCAAAAGAGACCCCCCCCCCTAAATTTTATTCCACCCCCTTTTTTTTTAACATTTTCCCCAATTTTTTCTTCCCACCTTTTCCCCCTTTTTCTTTCCACTTTTTCCTCCTTTTTCTTTCCACTTTTTCCCCCACCTAATTTTTGACTTAATCAAAACATAAATAGGAAAATAATCATGCAATGGGCTCAAATTGTGGGCTTGGGATTGCGGGCCAAAATTATCGGTCAATCTTTGTATACAAATTTTATCCGCATTTGAATAAATTTCTAGGCTTTGCAAAATATCAAAATGAATATTAACAAATGTAAAAAATAAAATGAATATGTATATAAAAAAAATATAATGAACGTAACTAATGACATGTAAAAATGCAATTTTAAAATTAACTGATAAAAAATTCTAAATTTTGATGAATAAGGATAGTTATCGATAAACTTATTTAAAATTATAAAAAATTATTTTGAACTATAAATAAATAAAACTTAAAAGTTACGAATTTTTAAGATGTTAGGCCAAAATTGGGTGTCAACAGTATGAGTATGAAACCGCGTGCATCCATATATCTCATAGACTGACAACGAAGAAGTAGTGACAGGAGTATATAAGAAAATCATCCTTTAATTTTACAAGTTTACACATTATACTTTCAGTCAAATTTCATCAATAAGAATAATCAAATGTCACGTAATATCGAAACACCAACGAAACACATAATCAAACAAGAATGAAGTATGTAATGAGATACAATGCAACGCAACACCATGAAATGATATACCTCAGTGTCAAGTACTCTCTCAACCGTAAATACACGATACTTCTCAAAAATACATCGAGAGTTCGTGATCTATATGTAGAGCTGTCAAAATGGGCTGGCCCAACCCAACCAAATCCAACCCTAACGGGCTAGAGAGTTAAATGGGTTGGGACGGGCTGACCCTTTTAATTAAAGGGCCTATAAAATAGCAATCCAACCCAACCCTAAGCGGGCCACGGGTTGGGACAGGTTGGCTCTTCAACAAAAAAACTGACAACATTTTCCTCTTAGAAAGAATACGAATGTTGATGTCCGATGAACACGACATCAATATATACATAAATTTATTCATGAATTACACATACTTCAGTGAATATTTACAAAACAAATACATAATAGACAAGATTCATCCGAGCAAAAAACATTACATGATCACTATTTTCGTAAACAAGACAATAAAGGGAAGTAAAAAATTTGGCATAAAAGTAAAAGTAAAAGAGGTCAAAGATTCATAGTTATAATGGAGTAATGGACTTGGGCTAACAAGAAAATTTAGTGTCCTAATGACCCTCAAATGTAAAAGATATGTAAAAAATATAGTCTTGATTTTATATTGATATTTTAAAAATATTTATTGACAAAATCTTAACAAGTAAAAAACTACTTAAAATATATATAATAAATATTTTTAAAATTCATAGCCCGCGGGCTGGCCTCTGAGGCTTGCGGGTTGGGCCTACGAGGCCAGCGGGCCAAATGAGGCAGGGTGAAAATGCCTCGTTCCTAAATGGGCTGAAAAAATTGAGCCCAACCCCATTTAATTCAAGGGTTGGGTTGGGTCGGCCTAGCGGGCCAAGCCCATTTTGACAGCTCTATCTATATGGGACTCACGAGGTTCATATACCGACACAAACGATCTTCATGTATCTGTGCGGACGGTCGCAATGCACTATCATTACATCGACAATCCCCAACATAGACGATCTCCATGTGCCCAACTTATAATCATAAAATCAAACAAGCCCCAACACAGACGATCTCCACGTGCCCAACTTATACTCACTCTCATGTCAATGCATGTGCACAATATGATATCAATAAAGGGGATGATGATGAATCTCAATCTATCAAATATCAATATGGCATATAATTACATCAACAATCACAAATATACGGGTTTAATAATGAAACACCACAACATAAAAGGAACCAAGTCAATAATACATCAGCTAATGTCCATATACTTAGAGATTCTCGAATTACAATATGTCATTCTATAGTAATAAACTTCAATTCCTCTTTATAATACTGGTACTCGTACCAATGTCTGTCACACCATTGGTACGAAACCCCCATCTTTCGCCCTACCTATTGTATATTTCATTTTAAATCTTTAATTAGAAAAACGTCTTTCAACGAAGTTTGAAAGTCTTAACATACCTCAAATTCGGACACGTGCCATGAATTCCTCAATATTTCGCTTTTCCTTTTCCTAAAGCTTCTGAATGTTCCCTATCTGGCAAATATGCATAATTTGTAAGCAAGTGAGTCTATAGACACCCAGATTATTATATGTCTATCCTAGACTCAAAACTCACCTAAATCTATAACGAAACTCCTAATCTCGATACCAATTAATATGTCAAGTCTCATATCTCCTAAAATCCAAGCCCAGGATTAAGTTTTAATTCCTCCAAATAACATAATTCTAATGATATTCATATAATACAATACACCTAATATTTAATTACTTGACTAACTATGTCAAAACTTGTACAAATCTAAAAATCATGAAAAGAAAATCCAAAATAAAAAAATAACTACTCTATATGTAACCCTCACCACATGAAGGAAACAGAAAAGGGAAAAAAATTAATAGGAACGACACCACCCAACAGTACATTGATTTCACTACCATCAATTCATTACTTGGGTTTTTTCAATCATTAAGCTACCTTTATCTAACTATTTATCTTGAAATTAACTTTCACTACTATATTGTCTCCTAACTTAATAAATATAAAATTTGCAGTAATTAATAGATCTTCCCTACATTCCTTATCACCAACAATTACCCACCCATTGTAATAATCAACATATGCATACACCAAGCACAACTCGTCTGGAAAGAAAAAATTTACCTGAAATATGCGGTTTCTTTTTCCTCATACCCATGTCGCGGTTTTTTGTGTGCGTTATGATAATCACCCCTTTAACTTAATTCAATACATGGGCCAAATGGTAAAGGGTATTAAATAAAGAGAAAATTGTGCAGTTAAGCAAACTTATATTACTTTATTAGTCATCGTAGCTATAGTTTGCTATAATCACCACTCGCGACTAACATTAACCATTAAATACGTGGGCTGACGAGTTTGTATAATTAGCCACGTTTGTATAATTCGCCACGTTTGTATTATTCATTTGATTTGTATTTTGTATACGATAGTTTGTATTTGTATATGACGATGATTTCCTTTGGTTTTTCAGTTTAATCACCATATACATTCAATATTTTTTTGTATATATTTTTAAAGTTTGTATAAACGTGTAATTTTCGGATTTTGTATAAAATAATTTATATAATGCAATTTGTATAATTGTTTAAAGTTCATATGTCTATGTTTGTATCAATTCATTATTTCTAGTTTTATCATATTTGTATAATTCCAAACTTTGTATTACTCAAGTATACAAAAACACGGTAATTAACCAAATGTACCCACAAATTATACAAACGAATGCGAATTATACAAATTATTGCCCTATCTTGCTCACCTCTCTCCTCCATTTCCCAATCTCACTCGCTAGATATACAAATACATATGTATACCAGTTACATATATACAATTATTTTAACTTATATACATATACAATTCGCCTCTCTTCCAGTCTATGCCCTCTCTCGCTCACCTCTCTCCTCCCTCTCCCAATATTGCTCATCACTCTTCTCCCTCTAACATGTAGCTACAAATCGTAATTAGCAAATTATAGTTATAGAGTGTAATTAAGCTATTTTTGAGTGGCTATATGTGAAAGTTTCCCTTACGTAAATTATGGACTTGACCCATTAACTATCAACTATATTAATAATTTCATAAATATTCGTCAACTAAATACTCGTTAGTTCAAAATTTTCCATTTAAAATTCTACGAGAAGAGTCAAAATAGTCCTAGTACTCAATACGACCTAACGGGTCGTTATCCGCGCTTCCCTTCAAATACATTTTTTTTAAAATTAAAATAATTTTAATTCCCAACATGCGAGTTCTTTTTTAAAAAAAAAATATAAACCAGACACCTAGACTCGAACTTGAAACAGGGGGACACATAACTTGACGCTTGACAATTTTAGCTGCAATAATATTCATTTGTTTCCACTTGACATGAATCTTTTATTATTTAGTTAATAATTTATTACTATTATTTACTAAATAAAAGTAGTGAATTTATAAATAAATTTATAAAAAAAAAATCTTGTTACCTCAAAAATAAGACAATGAATTCTTAAAATCGTGGAGAATATCACTCATTGAATTACGAAATTCAAACAATTCTCTATTCTTTCTGTTTATATTCATCACAATGAATTGACTTATAGTCGGGAAAGAGCATCACTCATTGTATTACAGAATTCAAAAGATTCTCCAATATTCGTCACGTATTAATAACAATGAATTGAATTATAGTCAGGAAAGCGCATCACTCATTGTATTATGGAATTCAAACAATTCTCTATTCTTCGTGTTTATATTCAGAACATTAACTTATAGTCGGAAAAGAGCATCACTCAGTATAATACGAAATCCAAATGATTCTCTATTCTTCCCATCTATAGTGTTCACAATGAATTGACTTTTATTGAGGAAAGAGCATCACTCATTGTATTACGAAATTTAAACAACTCTCTATTCTTCGCGTTTATATGAATCACAATGAATTGATTAATAATTGGGAAAGAGAATTACATTGTATCACGAAATTCAAACGATTCTCTATTCTTAGCGTGAAATATTTTGAATTTACACCATGAGACTTCTTTTTTTAAAAAATAAAAAATAAAGGGGCACCTAGACTTGAACTCGGGATGGAGGGCTACACAACTTGACTCTTGACAATATTTTAGTTGCAATAACATTGATTTGTTTCCACTTGACATAAATTTTTTATTATTCCTATATTCATTTATTACTATTATTTACTAAATAAAAGTAGTGAATTCATAAATAATATTATAAATAAAAAGGTCTCATTGCCCAAAAATGAGACAATGAATTGACTTGTAGTCATGGAAGAACATCACTTATTGTATTATAGAATTGAAATGATTCTCTATTCTATCCGTTTATATCCATCAAAACGAATTGACTGATAATCAGAAAAGAGCATTACTTATTATATTATAGAATCTAAACAATTCTCTATTTTTCGCGTTTATATTCATAACAATGAATTGACTTATAGTTGAGAATGGACACCACTCATCATAATACGGAATCCAAATATTTCTCTATTCTTTCCGTATATAATCATCAAGTCAAATGGACATATAGTCAGGAAAGAGCATCACTCACTGTATTACGAAATTCAAATTATTCTTTAATCTTCACATTTATATTCATCACAATAAATTGACTTTTGAAAGAGAATCACACATTGTATTACGAAATTCAAACGATCGATTCTCTATTCTTCGCGTCTATATTCATCACAATAAATTGATTTATAGTTGGGAAAGACCAATACTCATTGTACTACGGAATCAAAACTCCTTTTTTGACATTTTTTACCAATTCATTTTAAAAAAGAAATTGACAATTTTTAAATTCCTACCATAAGAGTTTCTTTTTTTCTTTTTTAAAAAGGGGCACCTAGACTCAAACTCGGGGCGGAGGGACACCTAATTTGATGCTTGACCATTTTAGTTGCAATAACACTTATTTCTTTTCATTTGAATAAGTATTTTATTACTCTTATTTAGTTAATCATTTATTACTATTATTTACTAAAATAAAAGTAGTGAATTTATAAATAAATAAATAAAGTCTCGTTACCCCAAAAAATGAGACAAGAATTGAATTATAATCGGAAAAGAGTGTCACTCATTGTATTACGGAATTCAAATGATTCTCTATTATTCACCTTTATATTCATCACAATGAATTGTTTATAATTCAAAAAAATCATCACTCATTGAATTACGAAATTCAAATTCATTTTTTAACATTTTTTTACCAGTGCATTTTTAAAACGAAATTGAAATTTTTTGAATTTCCACCATGAGAGTTTTTCTTTTTAAAAAAAAAGTTAAACGAGACACCTAGACTCAAACTCGGGACGAAGGGATACATAACTTGACCAGGGGCGTCTCGACCTATATTATGATCTATATCTACATTGAGGTCAGGAAGTTCATTTGTATCATGCTCAAATGGAATATTTAGATCAAATTGTGTTGTAGCCATGCTTACTTTAATATTTAAGAAAGTAAATTTTTTATAAAATAAATTTGGGGGGAAATTAAGGACCTTATTATAAGGGAATATATAACTAAGCCAATATTTAGTACTTAATTATGCTACATAACTATAGTTTTAATTAATTATAAATGTGTTATTGTTTAAGAAAATGGTTATGGGGGTCCCACCATTTTTGTATAGAACGTGAGAATCCCAATTTCCCTTTTATAGAAACTTACACACAACCTCTCTCTTACATATTTACTTAATTATCTCCTTAATTCTCCCAACCACCATAAATCTCTCAACCGAATCAAATTCATATTTTGAAAGATTTGAATCAATCCCCCAAATCGTTCAAATTCAATTTTAGGTATCGTCCATTTTTTCTTTTACCTTTCATCAGTTTTTAATTGTTTGTATTTGTATAATTTTTTCATAGTTCTACAGCCAAAATTTCTATTCAGTCGGTGTAGTAATCACAACCATTCTAATCATGCAGAACAGTCTCTATCAAAGAGAATCACTAGAGGCATACATTTGCATGCAACTGAATCAGTTGGAAATTCAGCTTTTTTTCATTGGGTTTAGCTCAAGACTTTGAAGCAATTGCAGGTTCTATTGTCAAATCTAAAGTTATTGATTCAGACATATTTAAAAAAGGAGATTAGATTTAAGTTTCTCAATTACCCCCAAGACGGAGTTAAAATCTCCAAAGAAAAAAGAGAAGAGTCAAAAAAGTTGATGATTCTAATTTGATGATTCCTGAAAAAAAAAAAATCAAGAAACATCTTCTAGTGAAAATGACTAAAAAATAATTGGGAAAGATGGATATGTTGTAATGGACCAACAGAAAGTAGAAAATTTTGAGGTATAACCTTGTTTTCATGTTTTGTTTTCGATTTGTATATGGATAATTTAACTTGTAGATTACATAATAGATGGATTGTTATTTTAGTTAATTGTATATATTACACAATTAATAACCAACATTTGTATAAATAATCAGTTTTGTTATTTGTAAAGTTGTTATATAAATCCAAATCATATAATTATACAAATACAACTATTAGCATAATGAAGTTATGTTATTTGTATATTTCATTTTTAACTATTCTAAAACACAATAACATAAACTGTATACAATCATTTGTGTAATTTATACAAATATTTAAATTAATGTTATTTATTAGGGAGTCAAATTTATGATCAATGAAGCTCCAAGAGAAGCCCCACACATGCAATGTTATACGAATGTGAGTGTAATGGAGGATTTAGCCAAGTATCTCTCGGAAGATCAACTTAACCGCTTATGTGAAATAGAATGTTTTGCTCAGTTGACTTCAATGCACAAGTGCAATGTTCAACCACAAAAGCCTACCAGGAATCCTTCAAGTCGTGACACTATTGAAAGAATCATAATTCATTAACATACTTTAGTTTATGTACTCAGCTTTTTTTGTTTTAACTGAACAAGTTTAGAATTTTTAATATAATTATGTGGTATTTCGGCAACTATCCCGATTGAATTATTTGGGCCCACTCGTTATCAATGGGATCAGGGGTACTTCCAGCAAGAAATATATCGAAGAGTTAGTGCTGGGCTAGGAGAAAATCAAAGTTTATCAGAAGCCTGGTCTAAAATTCCTGAAAAATTAGCTTTTTTATGATTACATTGGCAATAATCCGGCAAAAGGAGGATTATTCAGAGCAGATTCTTTATTTTTCGTTCTATCTTGAAGTAAATTTTGTATATCCGAAGTTTTTATTACATTAAAAGCTTGTTTCTTTGTAGAATTCTATAATTTTTAAAAATCTTTATTTACAAGTGTAGGTTTTTTTACTTAAAATGTATAACGACATGTATATAATTAATCTATATAATGTATAGTTCAACCGTAACATATACAAACTAATATAAGTTATCAAAAATTATTCAAGTATACAAATTTATTGATTTAAAATATAAAACGACTTGTATATGATCTATATAATGTATAATTCAACTGTAACATAGACAAACTAATTTAAGTTATCAAAAATTTATCGATTATACAAATTTGTTGACTTAAATTATATAACAACTTGTATAAAATCTATATAATGTATTCTTCAACCGTAACATATACAAATTAATATAAGTTATCAAAAATTACTCAGTTATAGAAATTTGTTGACTTAAATTATATAACGACTTGTATAAAATCTATATAATATAGAATTCAATATGTAACATATACAAAATTATATAAGTTATCAATTTTTTTCTCAATTATACACATTTATTGACTTAAAATCTACATAATGTATAGTTCACACTATAACATATACAAACTGATATATGTCAACAAATGTATATATAAATATTAACTCTTATACATGTATACAAGATACACAAATAAATCTGCAACAAACTTGACAAAATCATATAAATGAACTTGGTTTAAAATCTTAGAAACCCAACAATTGTCAATACATCTCAAAGAAAAAATAGACAACAATTGCTTATAAAACATTTAATGTCAAACAGGTTGAGGCTTGTTTCTACACAAACACGTGTTATGACCAGTAACACCATACGTACTACTTACTGCGTGTATTCATTTCCTTATTTCCGAACAACTCTGTTGCAGTCTTCTCCCAAAGTTTCTTTTTTGGCCTTCCAGAAGGTCTTTTAAACTTCGAAGGTAGGACTTCATCGGTCATAATGTGTTCTGGAATCAACCACTCTATTCTATCTGCTAGTGAGTAAATTGATAACTCATAAGCCTTTAACATAGTCTTCAGCTTGATAAATTGCTATAGCGTCCATCACTTATCATATACAAATAAAAGTATATTAAAATGTAGTAATTATCCAATATACATAGACACCCGCAACATATACGACTTGTATAACTATTTAATTAAATAAAGTTGTTGACTTAAATTATATAACGAATTTTATAAAATCTATATAATATAGAGTCTGCATCATAACATATACAATCTGATATAACTAATCGAAAATTACTCAATTATATACATTTATTGACTTAAATATATAGCAAATTGTATAAAATCTATATTATATAGAGTTCAAAACATAACATATACAAACTTATAGAACTAATCAAAAAATTCTCAATCAAATACATCTGTTGACTTAAAATATATAATTACTTGTATACAACGACTTCTATACAATTTATATATTGTACAGGATGTTTTGACAAATAATCACACACAAACCGACTTAATCTTGAAATTCAATACCAATAATATACATCTACAAAAAAAATTCAAACAGATCAACTACTTCATATAAAATCTTAAATACAACTCAAACGGGTATTCATAATTAAGAACACAACAGTGCAAATTAAACACGAATTAACCAAGTAATATATCAAATACATATAAATTGAATAAAGTCGAAAGATTATACAACTCGTAATGTATACATTGTTGTGTTAACCTTTCATTTTTTGAGCCACAAAAAAAAACTGTTTCCTTTCTATTTTTGAAGACGCTTTGATAGAATGAAATCAACGAACACTTTGTGTTTTCTGAAGAAGAAGAAGACCTATTTGGTAACTTATTCTAATTAAACTAAATGATCTTTAATTAAGGTATTATTTTTCTTAATTATCGTTTGATTAGTTACATATAATTAAACCCCCTTTTGTATAATCAATTTTAAAAAGGCCGAAATATACAAATCGAAATTGTAATAGCTATTTAAAATATATCTATGATGCGTAAATAGACAAACTATAGTGAAAGGAAGCTTATTATGTTTCCTATGGTAGCTATTTATGAAAGTTTTCCCTTATTATAATTCAACTACTTTTTGACAATAAGCAAGAAATGAAAGAATGACTAACAGCTCAATCCAATAAAATCAGGCCTAACATATGACCCGATCAATTTAGATACAACAAAACTGTAACACCCCGTAACTAGAAAGATCTAGAATTAGAAAGATTGAAATTTTGGAAATAATAAAAATCTGGAAAATTTTGTTAAGTTAGGATAAGTTGAGTTTTTGGTCAACTTCAAACGACCATAACTTCTAGCTCAGGATGAGTTAGGTATTTTTCTAGATATGGTAGGAAATATCTTGGAATAATATTTCCAACGCCGCTGAGTTTGGGCGATTCCAAGTCCGTATCAGTGAGATATTCCCGTTGGAAGTTGGATGTTCAAATAAGGAAATGTCCAATCCGGATTTTTAAAGAGTGTTTTGGTCTTTTCCATGCCCTATAATTTTAATTCATTTTAGTGAATTAAAAAATGAATTAATTAAGGGTCAAATCAGAATTTGGTCAGTTTAGAAAATTGAAGTTCACGCTAGGGCTTGGAGAAAGGAGAAGAAAGTTCAAGATTCGTCGTCTTTGTAAGGAATCGCTTTTGGATTTCGTCAATGGGTTATCCCTACGAGGTATGTGAGATCACATAGCGTTGGGTCCATTCACCCACGCGCCAAACATGTTTAATTCAGCGATTTTCGTCCTAAAAGAGTTAGAATTTGATGTTCTTGAGTTGTGTTCTTGAATTATTTTCATTCTTGAACTTACATGTGATTGATGGGTTTTCTTGAGACGTTTTAGCGATGTTAAGAGTTGTTTCGAGTTAGATTCAAGTGTACATGTTTTGGGTATCTGAATCTAAGAAAGTATTGAGAAAAGGAATCGATTTAAAATGATTTAGAATCAGAAAATGAGTTGAAAAAATCGTCAGACACACCTGGGGAGGGCCAGGCGCGTCGTGCCCCCATAGCGCCAGAGAGGCTGGGGCGGCGCGCCTGCACTGCTCCCAAAATGAGCCCCAGAAAGTTGGGGCTGGTGCGGCGCGCCATGGATGCGCCAGAATCATCATTTTTCACCAATTTTTCGTCATTCAGTCTGTTTAAGTCCTTCTAAGGTGTACTAACACTTCCTATTGATTCTAACTACTTGAAATGACTTCTAAATACCTAGAAATCATCCAAAAACATGAATCATAACCTTGAATCCATAATCCAATTCAAGGAAAGTTAAGAGTCAAGTCTAGAAGTTAAGAAGCAAGTCAAGGTGAGATCATAAAGTTTTCAAAGGTCTTTCACAAGCGTTTTAACTTTGTTTTAAGACTTAAAGTTCAAGTTGAGTAAAGAGTAAAGATTGAAGTTCTTTTCTTCAAAGAAGTATATGGGGACTATGTATTCCCAAAGAGTTTAAAATGTTTTTCACATTTGATCAAGAAAGGGAACATCGATTCCAAGAGAGCTTTTAAGCTAAGTTTTGAGTAATTATCTCAAACCAAAGAAAGAAGTTGTTTTAAAAACATATGAGCTCAGTACATTTTGGGAGTAGTATTGAGCACCGATAAGGTGGCGCGAGTTCATAATAACTCAAGTCTCCATAAACCATGTAGCCATCATAGGTAGTAAATGATCATACTTTTTAGATGAATCCTTAAGTGCTTTTTAGCATAGACTAGTGGATCCACTTAGTTAAGGTGTTCTATATGATGGCAAAGTATAGGACAGTTCTGGCAGTGTGGGAAAGACGTTGTATCACCACTTAGGCTCATAGTGGTGGTTGTCGGTTAGAGAAATTCCCACAGAAACTATATTACTTTATCACATGAGTAAAGTTGAGTTTGTTATTGCATATCTTTAACGAACTGAGTTGATTTCCACTGTTTTAAAAAGCTTTCTATATATTGCATGTGTCTTATTGTTATATTGAGTTAAGTTGTTCATGAGTTGAGTAAAGCCAAGGTAAGTGTTCCTTTCAGATTCTTCTCAAGCCTATGTTATGTTTAGCATTCCAACTCGTATACTCGTACATTCAATGTATTGATGCCAGTTGGCCTGCATCATCTTTTGATGCAGACATAGGTAACCAGGATCATCATCCAACGCCTCGTTGATCTAGTTGAGCACTCAGAGTCAGTTGGTGAGCTTCCTTGCATTCCGGAGGACTCTTTTTATCATTTGCTTTCAGTATCTCATTGTTAGGATGATTGGGGGTATTGTCCTGACATCCCTCTTTGTTTTAGAGGCTTCATAGATAGTATAGTTCTTTAGTCTTATTCATTTCAGGTGTATACGTTTAAAACTTGAGTTGCCATTTTGTCTAAGTTATTATCTTTTAAGTTATTGCATCAGTTATATTTCTTATGTTTAAGTCTTCCGCTGAGTAAGTAAGCCAGGCCAAGGGTTCGCTTGGGGCCAGCAATGGTTCTCGAGTGCCAGTCCCGCCCAGGGTGTAGGCTCGGGGCATGACAAACTTGGTATCAGAGCCCAGAGTTCAAGAGTCCTAGGGAGTCTGTGAAGCCGTGTCTGTAGAGTCCTAGTTATCGGTGTGAAGCGCGCCACATCTATAATTAGGAAGCTGCAACACTTAGGAAAATATTCTCACTTCTTTCACACTCATTTCGTGCGTTAGAGTTTGATCTCTAAAAAGTTTCTTTCTAATTCATGCTTGCGCGTGTTTTTCAGTTAATCATGCTTCCACAAAGAGCTGTCAGAGGTCGTCCTGCTAGGCATAATGTTGAAGAGCAAGAGTAACCAAACGCACCTGGAGTGCAACCTCAAGGGGAAGTCACTAACGATGAGTTTAGAGAAGCAATAAGGATTCTAAGTCAAGTTGTGACTAACCAGGTTGGACAACAAAGAGGAGCAAGACAGGAAGTGACTAATAATTCAAGGATTTGAGAGTTCTTGAGGATGAATCCCCCCAAGTATCACGGGTTCAAGCACTACTAAGGACCCAGAGAACTTTATTGAGGAACTGAAAAAGGTATTTGATGTTATGCGTGTTGTCGATACTGAGCGAGTTGAACTAGCTGCATATCAACTGAAGAATGTTGCTAGGACTTGGTTTGACCAGTAAAAGAAGGGTAGAGCTGAGGATGCACCACCTGCGAGTTGGGCTTGTTTTGAGGAGGCCTTCTTGGGTCATTTCTTTCCCCGATAACTGAAACAGGCTAAGGTACGGGAATTTCTTACCATTTAGCAAGAGTCACTGAGTGTTCATGAGTATGGGTTGAAGTTCACCCAACTGTCCCGTTATGCTCTGGAGATGGTTGCGAATATGAGGAGTAGAATGAACTTGTTTGTGGCTGGGTTGTCTCATCTGTCGAGTAAGGAAGGTGAGGCTGCAATGCTAATAGGTGACATGGATATATCAAGGTTGATGGTCTATGTGCAACAGGCTGAGGGAAAGAAGATGAGGGATAGAGAGGAGTTTAGAAATAAGAAGGCTAAGACAGGGAATGAGTCCGGGCAACAGAAAAGTAATGTGAACCGTTTGTCCTTTCAGCAAAAGCAAAAGGGGCCTGCTCCATCATCTGCTAGTGCACCTGCACCCAGAAACAAAGGTGAGTGTAATAGCCAGAATTCCCAGCATTTCAGAGCTAGACCTACACAGTCTCAGGGTAGTGTGACACAAGGAGGTAACTGGGCTCCTGCATGTGCTAAGTGTGGTAGAACCCACCCAGGTAAGTGCCGTGATGGCCAGTCAGGTTGTTTCAAGTGTGGACAAAAGGGTCACTTCATGAAAGAGTGCCCTAAGAACCGGCAAGGTAGTGGAAATCAGGGCAATAGAGCCCAATCTTCATTAATTACTCCACCAGACAAGGCTGCACCTAGAGGAGCTACATCCGGTACTTGCGGAGGAACAAACCGTCTTTATGCGATCACTAGTCGTCAAGAGCAAGAGAACTCTCTAGATGTTGTCAATGGTATGATCAAAGTCTTTACTCTTGATGTTTATGCTTTGCTAGACCCAGGAGCAAGTTTATCATTTTTGACCCCTTATGTTGCAAATAATTTTGATGTTCTTCCTGAGAAACTCTGTGAACCCTTTTGTTTTTCTACACCTGTTGGGGAGTCTATTATAACTGAGCAAGTATATCGTGATTGTGTCATTTCCATCAATCACAAGGACACCATGGCTGATTTAATTGAGTTAGACATGGTAGATTTCGACGTCATTTTTGGTATGGACTGGCTTCATGCCTGTTATGCCTCAGTTGATTGTAGAACTCGAGTTGTCAAGTTTCAGTTTCCAAATGAGCCAGTCTTAGAGTGGAAAAGTAGTTCAGCAGTGCCTAAGTGTCATGACCCCGACCATCATGATTGGCACCCACACTAACCCTTCGGTGGGAGAACTATTACTACAATCCAAACCAAGCAACTAAACCAAATCTAAGGCATTTAAGTTACAAACACAAGTTAAGTGTTAAGGAAAGAATATGGAGTTCCCATAAACTCCAACAAAAGTCTATCAACGAACTAAATAATGCAGAAGAAATAACCTAGAACCTGAAAGTCAATGTACCAAAACATCTAAAGTTCAACAAGTCTAAACAAGAAGGGATGCAACCCCAATCTAATGAACTAATCATCTAACTAGAACAAAAGTCCAAGTCCGAAAATGGTAGACATAGACGACAGAGAACCCATGGCAGCCCGGAAGAATTGGCTCACCCTTGAATTCAAACGATCACGGATCTCCTAAGCGAGGTCTATCAATAGCCGCTTGAGGATGCCCTGTACTCAACAAAAATAAGAGCAAGTGCAGTATCAGTACACAACCACAATGTACTGGTAGGATCACGCGGCTATCCCACTAAGTGTAACATACATAAGTTAATACAACAATAGAATCACATGCATATTTCGAACATATACAATATCATCAACATTTACGAACAAGATACAGTTTCAGATTTCTCAAGGTACACAATTATATCAATCATTGGTCCTCTCATGGAACCCAAACTCAAACAGTTAGCATACTAGAACGTGGTGCCCAATCCACTAATTATGCCGGAACGTGGCGACTGATCCCATAGTTATGCCAGAACGTGGCAACCGATCCAAGTTAGTTATGCCGGAATGTGGCAACCGATCCATTCAACACACCAGAATCACACTCATAAGTATATTCTCAAGATCATACATTTAGGTCATGATTTCATGGCATTCATAATTCATCCATCTCATTTACAACAAGTGTGATCAATAATTGCAACATTTATATACATACAAGTTTCATAATGAAGCAAGAACAAAAATACATCACACATTCACAGAATCACAACCATCACCTACCTCGAAAAAAACTTGAAACCCTAAGAAACTTGATCCTTTCCTTTCCGGATTAGTTATGCTTGTTCTTGGTCTACAAACAATCAATATAATACGGGAATCAATAAACAATCATTAATTACCCGAATTACTAACAATTCTATGAATCCTAGATCAAACCCATGATCCCAACAATCCAAAATAGGGTTGTTTCCACCATAGAATCTAGAACAAAACCCTCCGCAATCGATAATTATCCATTCTATTACGTTCTACGGATCAAAAAATGGTTTCGGGGAGTGAAAAACTTACCTTTAGCCTCAAGAATGGTGGAAAACTATTAAGAGTCACTTGGGGTCCGTTCCTTAGCTCTAAAAATCAAAAAGTGCAGAATAAGGTCATTTAGGGGTTTATTTACGACCTTAATTCGCATCTGGTCAGCCACAGCTGCCCTCATCCCGCTTGAGTGGCCCCGCGAGAGCGGCAAAAACCTCTGTCACAGTGGCTTGCACGAACCCGTGAGCTATTTTAATAATTCCAAGACCCCCATTCCACAACACACCTCTAACCAACGACGCTCAGAAAATACCCTTCACGCTAAGATCGATTTCGGGAGTTCTACTCGCCCGAATTCAATTTTGTTAAGTCATATAGATTACTTAACGAGTTATCTAACTAATCATGTAATCAAAATCATAAATAATTCACCCGATTGTTACCAGATTTCGCTACACCTTAATGACTCCGATTTCGTCCAAATCTGGACTAGGTTGGAAAATTTCAAGTTACTACGAAAAGGTTTTTCGACCCAAAAATTTTCCCCGTTGGCTTTTCTATAACGACGGAATCCGGTCGTTACAATAGATACCAATTTACCCATCATTCGTCCTCGAGTGGCAAACCTAGGAAAATAGGCTAAAAAGGGGATGAAGTAGTACCTGAATCGACGAACAATTGGGGATACTTGTCTCGCATGTCCCTCTCAGTTTCCCAAGTAGCTTCCTCAACTGGACGATGCTTCCATTGAACTTTCACGGACTTAATCTCTTTGTTCCTCAACTTACGCACATCACGATCAAGAATTGCAATCGGTTCCTCCTCATATTGGAGGTCTTTGTATAACACAATTGAGTCCCACTTTATGATATAATCCCCATCACCATGATACCTCTTCAACATGGACACATGAAATACCGGATGAACTCCCGATAAGTTAGGAGGTAAAGCCAATCTATACGCTACCGGTCCTACACATTCAAGAACCTCATAGGGACCAATGTATCGCGGACTTAGCTTATCTTTCTTGCCAGATCTCATCACCCCTTTTATGGGTGATACCTTAAGAAGAACATTCTCACCGGTTTGAAACGCCATGTCTCTTACTTTATGATCCGCATACTTCTTCTGTCTACTCTAGGCTACTAGAAGCTTAGCTTGAATACTTCTCAACTTATCTTGAGCATCCTTCACTAAATCTACCCCCAATGGTTTCATATCTCCAGCCTTGAACCATCCAATGGGTGATCTACATCCCCTCCCATAGAGTGCCTCAAATGGTGTCATATCTATGTTGGAGTGATAACTATTATTATAGGAGAATTCACACAAAGGTAGGAACTTATCCCAATGCCCTCCAAAGTCAATCACACATGCCCTCAACATTTCTTCTAACACTTGAATAGTCCTCTCTGACTGCCCTTCTGTGGATGGAAGGTTGTACTCAAAGTGATTTGTGTGCCCAATTCATCATGTAATTTCCTCCAAAACTTGGATGTAAATTAGGTACCATGGTCTGAGATGATAGAAAGGGGCACCCCATGCAACCTCACTATTTCTTTCACATACAACTTGACCAATTGTTCAGCATTATAATATATTCTTACTATAATAAAATGGGCTAACTTAGTCAATCTATCAACCACTACCCAAATAGAATCAAACTTCCCCAAAGTCTTGGAAAGACCAACCACAAAATCCATGGCTATTCTTTCCCACTTCCATTCCGAAATTGGCATTCTTTGAAGCAAACTTGCAGGCCTTTGGCGTTCATATTTCACTTGTTGGCAATTTTGACACTTAGCCACAAACTCCGTTATATCCTTCTTCATGTCCGGCCACCAATAAATTCGCTTCAAATCTCGATACATCTTCTTCACACCCGGATGAATAGAATATCGCGAACCATGGGACTGTATCAACAAGTTTTGAATAAAATCATCAACTCGAGGAATACAAATTCTTCCTTTGAAACTAAGAACGCCTTCCGCATCAAGAGTGCTCTCTTGTGCCTTACTAATCGTAGTCTTCTTTCTAAGCTACTCCAAATTTTCATCTTCAAATTGTTTGGCCTTGATCTCATCAATGAATGTGGCCCTCACTTCAATGCTAGCTAACACCCCACCTTTTTCTGAGTGCCCAGCTGCATGAACTTGGACTCTAATGCCTGAATTTCCTTAGCCAAAGGTCACCTGGTTATACTCAGGCAAGCTAAACTACCCATACTCACCGCTTTTCGACTCAAAGTGTCTGCCACCACATTAGCCCTTTCCCGGATGGTATTGAATTGTCACATCATAATCTTTGAGTAACTCCATCCACCTTCGTTGTCTTAAATTCAGATCCTTTTGAGTGAACACATGTTGCAAACTACGATGATCAGTAAATACCTCACACTTAGCACTATAAAGGTAATGCCGCCAGATCTTAGGAGCAAACACTACTGTTGCCAACTCTAAATCATGTGTGCAATAATTCCTCTCATGCACCTTCAATTGACGCGAGGCATAAGCTATAACATTCTTATCCTGCATCAACACACCCCCCAAACCATAATATGAAGCATCACAATAAATAATAAAATCTTTATGTTCAACCGGTAATGCTAGAAGAGGCATGGTAGTCAATAGGGTCTTGAGCCTTTGAAAGCTATCTTCACATTTTTCAGTCCATTCAAATGGTATCTCTTTTTTGGTCAAATTAGTCAAGTGAGTGGCAATAAAAGCAAAGTTCTTCAAAAATCGACGATAGTAGCTAGCGAGCCCCACAAAACTCCTAACTTCCATCACAGAGCTAGGCTGAACCCAATTCTTAACCACCTCAATCTTTTGAGGATCTACCATTACCCCTTCTTTCGAGACTACATGTCCCAAAAATGCAACTGAAGCCAACCAAAATTCACACTTAGAAAATTTGGCATACAACCTTTGTTTCCCAAGAACACCCAAAACAATATGAAGATGGTCGGCATGCTCTTCCTCATTTTTTGAATAGACCAAAATATCATCAATAAAAACTATAACAAACGAATCAAGGAATGGCTTGAACACCCCATTCATTAAACTCATGAAAGCTACAGGTGCATTGGTCAAACCAAAAGACATAACCAAAAACTCATAGTGCCCATAGCAAGTTCTAAACGTCGTCTTGGGCACATCCTTAGGCCTAATTTTCAATTGATGGTAACCAGATCTTAGATCAATTTTAGAGAAAACTATTGCACCTTGCAATTGGTCGAAAAGATCATATATTCGAGGCAAGGGATATTTATTTTAAATAGTGACCCTATTTAATTGCTGGTAATCTATACACATTCTCATACTACTATTTTTTTTCTTAACAAACAAAATTGGAGCACCCCATGGAGAAGCACTAGGGCGAATAAATCCCTCATCAAGAAGCTCTTGGATTTGGGCCTTAAGCTCTCTTAATTCTATCGGAGCCATGCGATATGGAGAGATAAAAATGGGACGAGTATCGGGTTCTAGATCAATACAGAAATTTGTATCTCTATCCGGAGGCATACCAGGAAAATCACTTGGAAACATTTCTCTAAATTCTGACACCAGAGGAATGGATTCAATAGATGCAGTCTCAACCTCAACATCTCTAACATGAGCCAAATAAGCCAAACAACCCTGCCCTACCAGTTTTCTAGCCTGAATGGAGGATATGATTTTAGCTTGCTTAGGCTTGTACACCCTTTCCCACTCTAACTTTTACCTTCCCAGAATTTCTAGAGTTACAAACTTAGTATTACAATTAAGCACAACATAATAGGGGGACAACCAAGTCATGCCTAAAATAATATCAAAGTCAATCATATCCAAAATCAGTAAATCAGCCCAAGTCTGAAAACCTATAAATAAAATAGGACAAGCACGATAGATATGGGTAACTATGACTGACTCTCCAACTGGATAGAAACATGGATAGGGGTATCAAGAATATCACAAATCATATCAAATTCTGAGGCAAATATCACGGATATATATTATTAGTAAGTAGAACTTGAAACAAATAACACATTAGCCATCCGGTCATAGACAAGAATAGTACCTGTGATCACCGTGTTAGACGCGTCTGCCTCATTCTTGCCCGGAAAAGCATAACACTGAGCCTTATCATCTTGATGAGGAACTTCCCTGCCTGGTTGCACGTTACCCCTGCCTCCCTTACCATTTACTCTACCTCCACGGCCTCGCTGATTACCTCCTCTCCCACCTTGTGGACGCCCTCGACCATTATTATTGTTCCCCGTGGGTACCACTGCTCTAGAAGGCTGCTACTCGGCGTCTAATGCACGTGGGTGGGGACAATCTCTCCTCATATGCCCAGGTTCTCCACAATTGTAGCAAGTACGATCAACCTGCCGCCCGTCGAGGGCGCCACTCTCTGGCTATCCTGGAAATTATGAGATGGAGTTCCTGGGTAATTACCTGTAGAGGCGGGCATAGCGGACTAAATTGGTTTGGCTGCAAGTGTTGGCCTCCCTAAACCTCTGGAATAAGAACCTTGAAAGTTTCCTGAATTCATGGCCCTTTTTGCTAATGCCTTAGCCTGACCATCTTACCTCACCCCCTCCACTTTCTTAACATAGTATGTTACCTCATTAAAGCTCCTCCCTACAGAAGTCATATGAACTGATAATACTTGCAACTCAGAATTTATTCCCCTAATAAATAAATGGATCCTCTCCTCCTCAGTAGTCACCAACCGCGTAGCATATCTAGATAATGCATGGAACTTGGCCTCACAAGCAGCCACAGACATACCACCTTGTTCCAAATCCATAAACTCATCTTTCTTACAATCCTTCAAAGTTCTAGGCACATATTTCTCCAAGAATAAGGCATGAAATTGGGTCCAAGTGAGTGGAGGTAAAACTGAATATCTGCATTCCATGTAAGCTCTCCACCACTGCTTGGCCTCAACTTGAAGTTGGAAAGTCACGGACTCAACCCCATGCTGGTGAACAATGCCCAACTTATGAAGCCTCTCATAGCAATCCAGAATGAACTCATACGCATCCTTACTTTCGAAACCAAGAAATACCAAAGGCTTTAGCTTCAAAAACTTAGTCAATATTTCATGCTCATTATCGGTCATCACAGAACCCAACAAAGGACAGAAGGAAGCATCAGTACCTACGTTTCCACCCACCTTGGTAGTAGTGATAGCAAAAGAGGGATTAATGAGTGCTCGAATAGATAGAAGCACTCCAGGACCAGCCAATCCTTTCAAAAACGACATGATCTGTTGAGCTAACACTAGGTTGATGGGAGGAATACATCTAGTCTCAGCCTACACCTCTTCCTCTTGTCCAACCTCCTCAACATTCTCAACATCAATATTCTCCTCTATCTCTTCCGGATGTACGGGAGGGGCCTTATTTTGGGGAACATTTTCAATCGGTACCCCATCTTTAGCAGGCGTTACTCTTCCATGGCCTCTACCCCTAGCTCTTCCTCTACCCCTGCCTTAACCGCTACCTCTTGTTGCAGATTCCTCAACTGGAGCATTAACGGGAGCTACGGGACTAACGCCGTTGTATCTAGTGTTAACCATTTGCGGACAGAAGAGTGAAGGAGTTTAGATACCAATTTGAATCGACAGATACCAATTGAAATCAAGTTATAGCACGAAAGGAGACAAGAGAAAATAGAGAGATTTCCTAAAGTCTTATAGCCTCTCGAAGAAAAGTCAAGGCGTCCCCATACCGTTCCGCGAGACTCTACTAGACTCATTTTGGTACATCGAGATCAACGAACCTAGGCTCTGATATCAACTTTTCCATGACCCCGACCATAGTTATTGCCACCCACACTAACCCTCCGGTGGGAGAACCATTACTACAATCCAAACCAAGCAACTAAACCAAATCTAAGGCATTTACGTTACGAACACAAGTTAAGTGCTAAGGAAAGAATAGGGAGTTCCCATAAACTCCAACAAAAGTATATCAACAAACTAAACAATGCGAAAGAAATAACCTAGAACCTAAAAGTCAATGTACCAAAACATCTAAAGTTCAACAAGTATAAACAAGAAGGGATGCAACTCCAATCAAATGAGCTAATCATCTAACTAGAACAAAAGTCTAAATCCGAAAATGGTAGATATAGATGAAAGAGAACCCATGGATGCCCAGAAGAATTGGTTCACCCTTGAATTCGAACGATCACTGATCTGTCAATAGCCGCTTGAAGATGCCCTGTACTCAACAAAAATAAGAGCAAGTGCAGTATCAGTACACAACCACAATGTACTAGTAGGATCATACGGCTATCCCACTAAGTATAACATACATAAGTCAATACAATAATATAATCACATGCATATATTGAACATATACAATATCATTAATATTTACGAACAAGGTATAGTTTCACATTTCTCAATGTACAAAATTATATCAATTATTGGTCCTCTCATGAAACCCAAACCCAAACAGTTAGCATACCGGAACATGGTACCCAATCCAATAATTATGCCGGAACATGGCAACCGATCCCATAGTTATGCCGGAACGTGGCAACCGATCCAAGTTAGTTATGCCGAAACGTGGCAACCGATCCATTCAACATACCACAATCACAATCACAATCACAATCACAAGCATATTCTCAAGATCATACATTTAGGTCATGATTTCATGGCATTCATAATTCATCTATCTCAATTACAACAAGTGTGATCAATCATTGCAACATTCATATGCATACATGTTCATAACGAAGCAAGAACAAACATACATCACATATTCATAGAATTACAACCATCACCTACCTCAAAACAAGCTTGAAACCCTAAGAAACTTGATCTTTCCCTTTCCGGATTCGTTCCGCTTGTTCTTGGTCTACAAACAATTAATATAATATGAGAATCAATAAACAATCACCAATTACCTGAATTACTAACAATTCTATGAACCCTAGATCAAACCATGATCCCAAGCATCCAAAATAGGGTTGTTTCCACCATAAAATCTAGATCAAAACCCTCCCCCATCGATAATTACCCATTATATTACGTTTTACGGATCGAAAAATGGATTCGAGGAGTGAAAAGCTTACCTTTAACCTTAAAAATGGTGGAAAACTGTTAAGAGTCGCCTGGGGTCCGTTCCTTAGCTCTAAAAATTGAAAAGTGCAGAATGAGGTCATTTAGGGGTTTATTTACGACCTTAAGTCACGTCTGGGCCCGCCACAGCGGCCCTCGTGCCGCTTAAGCGTCCCCGCCAAGGCAGCTTGCACGAACCAGTGAGATATTTTAATAATTCCAATACCCCCATTCCACAACATACATCTAGCCAACGTCGCTCAGAAAATGCCCTTCACGCTAAGATCGATTTCGGGAGTTTTACTCGCCCAAATTTAATTATGTAAAGTCGTATGGATTCCATAACGATTTATCTAACTCCTCATGTAATCAAAATAATAAATAATTCACCCGATTGTTACCACATTTCCCTACACCTTAATGACTCCAATTTTGTCCAAATCTAGACTAGGTTGGGAAATTTCAAGTTACTACAAAAAAAGTTTTTTGACCCAAAAATTTTCTCCGTTGGCTTTTCTATAACGACGGAACCCGGTCGTTACACTAAGGGTCATTTCATTTCGTACCTTAAGGCAAGAAAGTTCGTTTCCAAGGGGTGTGTCTATCACTTAGTCCGAGTTAATGACTCTAGTGTTGAGATACCTCATATTCAGTCAGTTTCAGTAGTAAGAGAGTTTCCAGAAGTCTTTCCTGATGATCTTCCCGGAGTCACTCCTGAGAGAGAAATAGACTTCAGTATAGACATTCTTCCAAATACTCGTCCTATGTCTATTCCGCCATATAGAATGACACCAATAGAGTTGAAAAAGCTTAAAGAACAGTTGAAAGATCTCCTTAATAAGGGCTTTATTCGACCAAGTGTCTCACTTTGGGGCGCTCCGGTCTTATTTGTGAGAAAGAAGGATGGTTCCCTTAGGATGTGTATAGATTACCGTAAGTTGAATAAGGTTGCCATCAAGAACAAATATCCTCTCCTAAGGATTGATGATCTTTTCGACCAGCTTCAGGGTTCTACATGTTTTTCTAAGATAGACCTCAGATCAAGTTACCATCAGTTGAGGGTAAGGGAATGTGATATTCCAAAGACAGCTTTCAGAACCAGTTATGGTCATTATGAGTTTTTGGTCATGTCATTTGGTTTGACCAGTGCACCTGCAGCATTCATGGACCTTATGAATAGAGTATTCAAACCTTATTTAGATATGTTTGTTATCGTCTTCATTGATGACATACTAATCTATTCAAGGAATTAAGAAGATCATCCTAGTCATCTCAGAATAGTTCTCCAGACTTCAAAACATAGAGAGTTGTATGCCAAGTTCTCTAAGTGCGAGTTTTGGCTTGAGTCTGTGGCATTCTTAGGCCACACTGTGTCTGGAGAGGGAATTAGAGTTGATACCTAAAAGAAAGAAGCAGTGCAGAATTGGCCTAAACCCACATCAACAACTGATATTAGGAGTTTATTGGGTTTAGAGGGGCTCTCATCTATTTCATCCCCTTTGACCAAGTTGACGCAGAAGACAGTTAAGTTTCAATGGTGTGAAGCTTGTGAGAAAAGCTTTCAGGAATTGAAAAAGAGGTTGACTACTGCCCCAGTGTTACCCTTACCAGAAGGTACACAAGGCTTTGTTGTATATAGTGATGCGTCTAGAGTTGGTTTGGGTTGTGTATTAATGTAAAATGGAAAATTGATAGCTTATGGATGAGTCCACGATTTAGACTCATTTAGGGCTTTATTTTAATTGATTTAGTGACCTCAAATGCATATTTTGTCTCAATAACTGATGTAAATCCTTGAATTTTAGGTATTTGAACTTAGAGACAAAGCATGGACACTATGGAGGAAAAATGAACAAGGGAGTTGAAAGAACGAAGAAAAGAAGGCCTGAGGATTGCTTAACCAATTGAGCGAGTCGCCGAATGGCCTTAGTCTTTCCCAATGTTCCAGTGTGCCAAGCCCTGAAGGACAAAATCAAATAGGCGATAGAAAGGAGAAATCGGCAAGTCGCCGAATGATTCCACGAGGCAGTGTCATATCGCCCAAAGTTATAGAGCTTGAAGTTGCTGAAGGAAATGCAGAAAGGTGATGAACCAGACCAAAGGTCGAATCGCCGAGTGGGTCGGCAATCCCGACTAACTGTGCTGAGTAATCCTTTGCAGCACACTTTTTGACAACTATAAATACATGTTTGAATTTTTAGTTTAGAATCAAGTTTTACTATTCAGAAACAAGTTTTTAGAATTACTCAGTTTTAGAACTTAGTTTTGGGAGACAATTTTCCTTAGCTTTAAAGAGTTGAATATTTCCATTTTCTAAGCAATTGGAAGTGGGTATTGAATATTCTTAATCCTTGACGTGTTTAAAGACAATATTTATCATACCCATTTGATGGAAACACTTTTTGGTATCAATTTCTATCTCTTTACTATGTATAGCTAAAACTCCAATTCTTGGGGTGTGATTTTATGAATATGGGTTGAATTTACTACTGGGTATTGCTAATTGATTGTTTATTCACTTTTTAGAGGTGATTTTGTTCAGTAGTTGTGTTTGAATTAAATGGGGTTGTAGTTACAAATACAATTTTATCTTCGTGTTTTTGACTTGCTCGAGAGAGAAGTTTTAAAACCAAAACTACTGAATCGATAGTCTGTGGTTATTGGGTTGTCATGGGTTCAGCTCAAGAGAGTGAATCCTAAGCCCTCTCCCACACATTCAGCTCGAGAGAGTGAATGGACTAAGGCGAAGGTTGTACTTCATTGCCGTTTATCGGTGTTCGAGGGAAACCAATTTGATTCGTGATAAATTGTTCGAGAGAAAATTTACCCCCACTAAAGCATAGCCTAGTTACTAATTTGCAGCGAGTTACTATTAATAGTATTTACCCAGTTGTGTATTTTAGCCCATATTCCTATCACATCCCAAGAATCCCGTCTCCATATTTGCATTTTCGTTTTAGTTGTCATTTTAGTTGATAATTGCTTACAAAACCCTCTTTGATAATTGACACTTATGTCACTCTTTTTAATTTATCGTGTTTTTACTCGTTAATGTCTATAGCTATAATTAACTTGAACATATTTTTGTTTCTCTCTTGATTCTCAATTACAAATCGCTCCCTGTGGGAATGATCCCAACCCTTGGTTGGGTTATATTACTATTGAACGACCGTGGACGCTTAGTATTGGATGAAGTTCCTGGATACGTCAAGTCACTTATGCCTCCAGACAGTTGAAAGTTCATGAGAAGAACTACCCAACCCATGACTTAGAGTTGGCTGCTGCAGTATTCGCATTGAAGATATGGCGTCATTATTTGTATGGTGTTCATGTTGATGTATTCACTGATCAAAAGATTCTTCAATATGTGTTTACTCAAAAAGAGCTTAATCTTAAACAAAGGAGGTGGTTAGAATTACTCAAGGATTATGACATGAGTATTCTTTACCATCCAGGTAAGTCTAATGTTGTTGTTGATGCTTTAACCATGTTGTCTATGGGTAGTACCGCCCATGTTGAGGAAGAAAAGAGAGAGTTAGCAAAAGATGTGCATAGACTTGCACGCTTGGGAGTCCGACTAATGGATTCCACAGAAGGAGGAGTAGTGGTGATGAATGAGGCCGAATCATCATTAGTGTCAGAAGTAAAAGAGAAGCAAGACCAAGATCCTATTTTGCTTGAATTGAAAGCAAATGTTCATAAGCAAAATGTAATGGCTTTTGAACAAGGGGGAGATGGCGTGTTGAGGTATCGAGATAGGTTGTGTGTGCCAAGGGTGGATGAACTCCAAGAGAGGATCATGGAAGAAACTCATAGCTCTAGGTATTCCATCCATCCGGATTCCACGAAGATGTATCGCGACTTGAGAGAAGTTTATTGGTGGAGTAGCATGAATAAAGGCACTGCAGAGTTTGTTGCTAAGTGTCCGAATTGCCAACAAATTAAAGTGGGGCATCAAAGGCCAGGTGGTTTGGCTTAGAATATAGAAATTCCGAAATGGAAGTGGGAGATGATTAATATGGACTTCATCACAGGTTTACCAAGGTTTCATAGGCAGCATGATTCCATTTGGGTGATTGTAGATAGAATGACAAAATCAGCCCATTTTTTGCCGGTAAAGACTACCCATTGAATAGAGGATTCTGCTAGGTTATATCCTCAAGGTGCACAATTTACTACACAATTTTGGAAGTCATTCCAAAAAGGTTTAGGTTCAATTTACCACTCTAGCATCCAAATGGCTCTTTATGAAGCTCTTTATGGGAGAAGATGTAGATCTCCTATTGGATGGTCTGAAGTTGGTGAAGCAGGGTTGATAGGACCAGATTTAGTTCATCAAGCTATGAAGAAGGTGAAGGTGATTCAAGAGAGGTTGAAAACGGCACAGAGTCGTCCAAAACTCTACACCAATGTTAGGAGAAGGGAGTTAGAGTTTGAAGTAGATGATTGGGTATACTTGGAAGTTTCACCCATGAAGGGTGTTATGAGATTTGGTAAGAAGGGGAAACTTAGTCCCCGGTATATTAGCCCTTATAGAATATCAAAAAGGGTAGGTAATTTAGCTTATGAGTTGGAGCTACCACAACAGATAGGCGCGGTTCATCCGGTGTTTCACATCTCTATGTTGAAGAAGTACATGGGCGATCTGATGAGTCCACAATTTGGACTCATTTAGGGATTTAGTTTAATAGATTTAGTGTCCTCGAATGCATACTTTGTCTCAATAACTGATGTAAATCCTTGAATTTTAGGTATTTGGACTTAGGGACAAAGCAAGGACACTATTAAGCAAAAAGGAACAAGGCAGCTGAAAGAACAAAGAAAAGAAGGTTTGAGGATCGCCTAAACCATTGGGCGAGTCACCGAATGGCCTTGGTCTCACCTAATCTTCCAGTGTGCCAAGCCCTGAAGGAGAAAATCAAGTCGGCAATAGAAAGGAGCAGTCGACGAGTCGCCAAACAGTTCCTCGATGTAGTGCCTTATCGCCCAAACTTACAGGACCTCAAGGATGCTGAAGGCAAAAGCAAAATGGCAATACAAATGACCAAAGGGCAGATCGCTAAGTGGATCGGTAATCCCGACTTATTTCACTGACTGGTCCTTCGCAGGACACTTTTTGACAACTATAAATACTTGTTTGAATTTTTAGTTTAGTATGCAATTTTAGACTATCAAGTTTATTATTCAGTTTTAGAACTTAGAGCTATTTTTTTTTAGACATTTTTCCTTAGCTTTGAAGATTTGAAGAATTCCACTTCTAAGAAATTGGAAGTGGGTATTGAAGATTCTTCATCTTAGACGCTTGTAAAGACAATATTAATCATACCCAGTTGATGGAAACACATTTCGGTATCAATTTCTATCTTTTAACTATGTCTAGCTAAAACCCCAATTATTGAGGTGTGATTATGGGTTGAATAAACTGTTGGGTATTGCTAATTGATAGTTTATTTGTTGTTTATAAGTGATTTCGTTAAGTAGTTGTGGTTGAATTTAATGGGTTGTAGTTGCAAATACAATATTAACTTCGTATTTTTGGCTTGCTCGAGAGAGAGGTTTTTAAACTAAAATTACTGAATCGATGGTCTGTGGGTAATGGGTTGTCATGGGTTCAACTCGAGAGAGTGAACCCTAAACCCTTTTCCACACATTCAGCTCGAGAGAGTGAATAGACTAAAGCGAAGGCTGTACTTCATTGTCGCTTATTGGTGTTCGAGAGAAACCAATTTGATTCGGTGTAAATTGTTCAAGAGAGAGTTTACCCCAACTAAAGTCTAGCTTATTCACTGATTTGCAGCGGTTTACTATTAATTGCAATTACCCGGTTGTTTACCTTAGCCTATAATCCTATCACATCCCAAGAATCCCGTCTCCATATTCGTATTTTCATATTATTTGTTGTCTTAGTTGATAATTGATAACAAAACCTCCTTTGATATTTGACACTTGTCTCACCGCAAACTTGAATTATGTTTTTCTTCTTAAATATTTTTAGCTATGATTGACTTGAGCATGTTTATGTTTTTCTATTGATTCTTGAGTACGAACCGCTCCCTTGGGACTCGACCCCAACTCACTAGTTGGGTTATATTACTAGTGAACGATCGCTAATGTTTAGTATTGGATGAAGCATCTTTGATAGCGAAAATTTAATCAAAATGGCTCCGTTGCCGGGGAGTGGTGTTAGTTGAGAATTTTTAGTTAAGTTGAATTTTGTTCTTGTTAGTTATAGTGATACTTGCTTAATTTTTAGTTTTGTTTTGCTTGTTTGTTTGTTGAAAACATGAAGTATGAGTGTGAACGGCAGAAATGGCAGTCAAGTAGGCCATAAAGATGACATCGGAAACCTCAACGATGTCAACAAGCCTCATGCTAATGATCCCCATCGTATGGGCGGTATTGGTGCCATTCGCTTTACTCCGGCCGAAGGGAATGCGGTGTTCCACATCACGAGTACTATGTTGCAACTCTTGCAACTGAAGGAGCTTTTCAGTGGGTTGGCTCATGAGGATCCCGATGAGCATATAAGAAATTTCGTGGATGTATGCGGACCGTTCTCCTTCAAGAATATATCCCAAGAGTCATTCCGGTTGAGGTTGTTCCTGTTCTCTTTGATGGGAGAAGCGTGCAAGTGGTTGGCTGAATTGTCATGTGAATCAATCACTTCGTGGGAGGAGTTGGTTACCGCATTTCAAGTGCGATTTTCCTCTCCCTCGAAAATGATGACTCTTCGTGATAGCATTTAGAGCTTCAAGTGTCTAGAAGGCGAGCCGATTCATAAAACTTGGCTGCGATTCAAGAAGTTGGTGCTTCAGTGCCCAACCCATGGCTTGCCTGATAACATGTTGCTGCAGTATTTTTACCGGAGTCTTGACTCGGTAAATAAGGGTGTTGCTGACCAACTTTCTCCAAGATGTTTGATGCAACAACCTTATGTGATAGAGGCTCAGCTCTTGGATGGCATGACAACCATAAACAGGGTGTGGTATACCCGTCAAGACCATGTCTCCCCTCTCACGTTTAAACTAACCAAAGAGCAGATGGAGAAAGACCAAGAGAGGGACAAGAACATGGCCAAGATCATGACACAACTTGACATTTTATCTAAAAATGTCATGGGAGCTGGTGCTCAAAGTGTCAATGTCGTGGGTGTCGGGTGTGCTAATCCGGATGAGTCCAAGTTTGAGGCCTTGTATAATGAAGAGGTGAATTTCCTAGCCAACCAAGGCGGTGGTTATCGTTCAAACTACCCAAGGCAGGGTGGTAACCAAGGTTGGAATAGGGATGAAGGTTGGAAAGATCGAGATCGTGAAAGGAGGGACCGTAATCCAAATTGGAAGGATGGGGAGAAGGATAGATATGTGCCTCCCCACGAGCACCAAAAGCCAAAGGATTTGGAAGGTGGTCGGTCTGAGGATATGCTTTCTCATATACTCAACAAAGTTGAAGGGTCAGACAAAATTTTGAAAGAAATGAAAAAAGATGTGTGTACCCTTATCCAATCTGTCACCTCCCATTCACTATCGATCAAGCAATTGGAGACCCAAATGGTTCATAGCTCGTCTCATCTGAACCCGAGACAGTAAGGGGGTTTGCCTAGTGATACTATGGCCAACCCCAAGAATGAGGTTTGAAGGTGGACTTGCATCGTGCCACGACGTTAACTAAGGCGCTGCTTGGGAGGCAACCCAAGTTTTATTTTCTTTCTTTTTAAGTTTAGAATAATTGTGTGTTGATTGTGCAGGTTAAAGTGTGGAAAGTGTTTGAAAAGTGCAGATTGGCGAGCTAAAGGTCTAGTCGGTGAATCGCCGAAGAGGTCAGCGACCCTGACCTAGACCGCCGTTGGACTCAAGACAACTTCAAAGTGGAGTCTGTAAAACTCGGCGAGCCCGGGAAATTATTGGCGAATAGCCGACCTGGTCGGCGATTGCAATCTAGTCCGTTGTTTGGACACCTAGTTTAACTGGAGGTCCTATAAAACTTGGCGAGGCAAGTGATCACTCGGCGTGTCACCGAGTGGTTCGACAATCACGACTAATGTCGCCGAATGTGCAAGAACTGGACAGTTTTTAAAAGGCCAAAGGTTTAAATTTTGAAACTCTTCACTTTCCCTCACTTTTGACTTTCACAAACTCACACCCGCTTAGTATTTTCTATATTTCTTGCATTATTATTGTGTTTGAGTTGTTGATTGGTGCTCGGATTTGGATTACTTTGCCGCCTAGCATTACAATCTAATTTTAATCAGCATTAAATGTTGGTTTTTTTAACCCCGTGTTTATTGTTATCAAGGTCGTACTCATTTGTAGTATTATTATCTTGTTTAAGTGTGTTGGGCCTCTCTGATAGGATTAGAATGCTTAAATGCCTAATTTAATTTGAATATCGTGCCCGTATTGTGTATAATATTGAAATCCCATATTTTTGTGCTTTTAAATGAATTAATTCATGTGGAGTTGTGCTTGCATGTCGTCTAGTTAATTGGGTAAAGTCTGAGTAGCTCATCTTTGTACCGAACGACGTAATTTGCCTAATGATAGAAAGGATGACGTCATTCTTAAGGGTAAAGGTCGTCAATTGGCCAAATTTGGCAAAACCAGGAGAAGTCTGAGTATCACGAGGAAATGGGTGTTATGGGTATTGCTTTAATTTGATTAATGCTTGGTTTGATTTTATTTTCGGGGGTTGTAGGGTTGAATTCGAGAAGTTGGATTGAAAGTAGGCATGTTAGGTCGTTTGGCGAGCTGGGTCGAGCTCGCCGAACCACTCAGCGATTCGCCGAAGTTCCCCATCTCGCCTTTAATTTCATGCTTTATTTGATGTTGGGTTCTGTAACTTTCAGCGAGAAGCCTAAGGTCGCCAAAGGCACTTGGCGACATGCCGAAAGTCTTCTTGGTCGCCTTTTGTCTGCACCCCTGAGCCTTTTTGGCACTGTAACTTTCAGCGGGCTAGCACTTGCTCGCCGAAAGCTGTCGGCGATTCGTTGATAAGCCCTTCCCATTGCCGACTTGCTAAAACTTTAGAGCCAATCATTTTGGCAATCCCGATCTAGCTCGCCAAAGCGATTTGGTGACTCCCCGACCGGTTCGGCGAGTCTGTTTGCAATTGATTTTTTGAAACATGTCACCCCGGAAAAGAGCACGGGATATCTGATGAGTCCACAAATTTGACTTATTTAGGGCTACAATTTAGTAGGTTTAGTGTCCTCAAATGCATATTTTGTTTCAAAAACTTATGAAATACCTTGAGTTTCAGGTATTTAGACTTGGAGACAAAGGCATGGACACAATTGAGCAAAAAGGAACAAAGGAAGCTGAAAGAACGGAGAAATGAAGATCTGCGGATTGCCGAAGCCATTCGGCGTGTCGCCAAATGATCTCACCTCACCTTTTGTTCCAGTGTGCTGAGCCTTGAAAGAACGGATCAAATCGGCAGTGAAAAAGAGCAGTCGGCGTATCGCCAAGCAGTTCCGCAAAGATGTACTATGTCAACCAATGATCCAAAACATGACGATGCTGAAGGTTAACGCAAGACGGCGATGAAACCTATCAAAGGGTGGATCGCCGAGTTGATCGGCGATCTCGACTAATGACGCCAAATGATCCGCTGCAGCACAGATTTTTGAAAATTATAAATACTCGTTGAGAGTTGTAGCTTTGTATCAGATTTTAATTATCAAATTTTTAATATAGAATTTTTAACATAGACTTTTGAGCTCTAAGTTTGGAGAGGGTTTTGAAGAACTTGAAGATTCAAAGGGTTTCAACTCCAAGAATTTGGACTTGGGTTTTGTTGATTCTTCACTTTTGACTTGTTTTGAGAATTAAATCTTCATATCTATTTGAATGCAAACTCATTTTGGTATAAATTTCTATCTCTTTTACATGTCTAGCTAAAATCCCAATTATTGGGGTGTGATTTTGTGAATATGGGTTAGATTATCTGTTGAGTCTTGCTTGTTGATGGTTTATTTGTTGTGTAAATGTGATTTCGTTTAGTAGTTGTGGTGGAACTTAATGAAATTGTAGTTGCAAATACGATTTCACCTTTGTGTTTTCGGCTTGCTCGAGAGAGAGGTCGTAAAACTAAGACTACTAAATTGATGGACAGTGGGAGTGGGTCGACATGAGGTTCAGCTCGAGAGAGTGAACCCTAGTCCTTCTCCCACACACTCAGCTCGAGAGAGTGAGTGGGCTAAGGCGGAGGTTGTTCTTCATGCGGCAAGTGGGTGTCCGAGAGGAACCCATTTGATTCAGGGTAAGTTGCTCGAGAGAGAATTTACCCCCACTATAGTCTAGCCTAGCCAGAAATATTCAATGGATTTACTATCAAAAGCATGTACCCAATATTTTTGTTTATCCCGTATTCCTATCACATCCCAAGAATCCCGTCTCCATGATTAGTACTCTTTGCATTTTTGTTGTTTTTGCTCATTTGTCACAAACCCCGATTGATATTTGATGCTTGCGTCACCCCTTAGATTTAACATGTTTACATTCGATAATGTTTTTAGCTATGACTAATTAGAAATTACTTTTATTTTTCTATTAATTCTCAAGCCCACTCCATTGGGACTCAACCCCAACCCTTGGTTGGGTTACTTTACTATTGTACGATCATAGACACTTGCATTGGAAGTTGTGTCTTGATTACGCAAACATCAATATCACAATAAATGAAGGGGGTCGAATCCCCCCAAGAAGGGAAGACAAGAACCTCCACCTGGAGATAAAGGCAAGGACAATAGGCCCATTTTTGACAGGGAGACTACTCCCCAAGGCCCCTATATTTCTTCATGGGCCCGATGATTCTATGCAGTTTTGCAGACCTTTTTAGCGGATACACCCTTGGCAGCTCCTATTGGGTCTGGTACTGTTGTTTTTTTCTGAGGTGACTCCGGGTACTGAGGCCCAAGTCCAGACTGATGCACCGGGCACTGATGCCCAGACAGATGGAGCCCTTTTTACCTCCCTCTCTGTCTTACTTTTATTTTGACTTTTGGATAATTTTAGTTGCATTTGAGGACAAATGCTTTTATTTGTGGTGGGGTGAGGCCCACCTTTTGTGTGACATTTTGTGATTCTTATTTTGTTTATATATTTGGGTTTTGAGCTGAATTTGTGTTTACACTATTTTTGTGGAAGGTTTGAGCTTGTAGCTCCGTGTTTATAATTGTAAATGATTTTTTACCCTTCCGAAAAAAAATTGCCACCTCTTGTTTGTATTGAATGTGGTTGTTCTTGTGCAAATTTGAGTATCAGTTTTGATCAATACTGATGACTTGAATAGTGCTCATAATCGAACAAACATGAATGTGTGGCTACGATGAGGCCTAATGAAGTTGCATAATCAATATGTGAACTCTTTGCATCTCGTTGTGACTAGCCAAGTACCGGATTGAGTCTCTTGTGAGGAGCATTGCACACTAGCGAAAGTGTGGAGTCTTGTTTTGACATTGGTGTCGATGCCTTGTGTGATGAGCTTTCCGTGAACCATGTATGATGACACTTAGAATTTTCCACGTTAGTCCGGTTAACTAAGTGAAAGCAATTTCCTGAGATGATCTTAGGCAACTTTAAAGAGTGTGAACCAATTTGACATTATACCTCTTTTTGTGGCCTACCTTGTGAGTGTGTGAACCTCTTTTGAACACCCCTTGAGCCTTACCTTTTTCTTGGAAGAAACTTGATGAAAACATAACCTTTCTTGATCCATTACCCATAATCCTCATGATTTGTGGCTTGTTTGAATAGCCAACTTAGGCCAAAATCCTAAGTTGGGGGTGTGGTGAAAAGAAAAGGCAAATAAAAAAATGCAAAGAAGTCCCTTTTGTCCATGTTTTGAGAAAAATGGAAACCCTCCATATATAAAAAAAAGAAAAAAAGAATGAAAAAAAATGTTGTGTAATAAAGTTGTGAAAATACAAAGAAAATGGGGGTTTCCAACAGTCCATGGAAGATGAATAAGAGGTGACTTTTGAGCTTGAATGAAAATAATGAAGAAAAGGAAAGAAGGTGTTGTTCACATCACATTTCATGAGGATTACAGCCTATAGCCTAAACAACCATACCTTTGCACTCAGCCCCATTACAAGCCTTGAAAAGACCTTTTTGATCTTGAATGAGCTGAAACAAAAGTCGATTGGAAAATAAGGGCAAACCTATGGGTGAAAATGATACATTGTGTTCATCTTTGTGAGTGTGAGCGTTGCATTTGATTCCAGAACTTTAAATCGTTGAATCATTGTGTGTGAATATGGAATCATTCTTTGTGTGAGGGCATTTGATCACCTTTGTTGAGCTTGAACTTGCATTTGAAGCAAGTAATGTGAGCTTAAGATTCTTTGGTAATGGTGAGTCACAACTTGAATCTTTGAGTGCACAATTGATCCTTGCATGAGTAAGTTGAGTCTTCTTGTGTGCATTCATGATTGAGTCTTGTGAAACACTGTTTGAGACATCCTTTTTGAACTGTTGAACTTGAATTTTACTTGAGGACAAGCAAAATTTTAGTTGGGGGTGTTGATGAGTCCACGATTTGGACTCATTTAGGGCTTTATTTTAATAGATTTAGTGTCCTCGAATACATATTTTGTCTTAATAACTGATGCAAATCCTTCAATTTCAGGTATTTCGACTAAGGGGCAAAGCATGGACACTATTGAGAAAAAAGGAACAAGGCAGCTGAAATAACGAAAAAAACAAGGCTTGAGGATCGCCTAAACCATTGGGGGGTCGCCGAATGGACTTGGTCTCGCCTAATGTTACAGTGTGCCAAACCCTGAAGGAGAAAATCAAGTCGGCAATAGAAAGGAGCAGTCGGCGAGTCGGCAAACAATTCCGCAATGCAGTGCCTTATTGCCCAAAGTTACAGGACCTCAAGGATGCTGAAGGCAAAAGCAAAATGGCGATACAAATGACCAAAGGGTGGATCACAGATCGCCTTATTTCGCCGACTGGTCCTTCGCAGCACACTTTTTGACAACTATAAATACTTGTTTGAATTTTTAGTTTAGTATGCAATTTTAGACTATCAAGTTTATTATTCAGTTTTAGAACTTAGAGCTAATTTTTTTAGACATTTTTCCTTAGCTTTGAAGATTTGAAGAATTCCACTTCTAAGAAATTGGAAGTGGGTATTGAAGATTCTTCATCTTAGACGTTTGTAAAGACAATATTAATCGTACCCAGTTGATGGAAACACATTTCGACATCGATTTCTATCTTTGTACTATGTCTAGCTAAAACCTCAATTATTGGAGTGTGATTATGGGTTGAATTAATCGTTGGATATTGCTAATTGATAGTTTATTTGTTGTTTAAAAGTGATTCCGTTCAGTAGTTGTGGTTGAATTTAATTGGTTGTAGTTGCAAATACAATCTTAACTTCGTGTTTTTGGCTTGCGAGAGAGAGAGGTTTTAAAACCAAAATTACTGAATCGATGGTCTGTGGGTAATGGATTGTCATGGGTTCAGCTCAAGAGAGTGAACCCTAAACCCTTTTCCACACATTCAGCTCGAGAGAGTGAATGGACTAAAGCGAAGGTTGTACTTCATTGCCGCTTATTGGTGTTCGAGAGAAACCAATTTGATTCGGGGTAAATTGTTCGATAGAAAGTTTACCCCAACTAAAGTTTAGCTTATTCACTGATTTGCAGTTGTTTACTATTAATTGCAATTACCCAGTTGTTTACCTTAGCCCATAATCCTATCACATCCCAAGAATCCCATCTTCATATTCGTATTTTCATATTATTTGTTGTCTTAGTTGATAATTGATTACAAAACCCCCTTTGATATTTGACACTTGTGTCACCCCAAACTTAAATTATGTTTTTCTTCGTAAATGTTTTTAGCTATGATTGACTTGAGCATGTTTATGCTTTTTATTGATTCTTGAGTACAAACCGCTCCCTTGGGACTCGACCCCAACTCACTAGTTGGGTTATATTACTATTGAACGATCACTGATCCTTAGTATTGGATGAAGCATCTTTGATAGCGAAAATTTAATCACGATCCCTCATTGATCATACCAACTGAAGATATTGGGATCAAGGATAGCCTATCTTATAAAGAGATTTTGGTTCAGATTTTAGATCGCCAAGTTCGCAAGTTGAGGACTAAGGAAGTAGCATCAATCAAAGTTCTTTGGAGAAAACAATTTGTTGAGGAAGCTATTTGGGAAGCTGAGGAACAAATGAAGAAGATGTATCCACATCTCTTTGAACCAAGAGAAATTCCAGATCAAGGTACTAATTCTCTTTTAGTACTCTTTAATTTATAAGTTGGCATGTTGTATTTTGCATTGCTTGTTGGGTGTTTGAGTTAAATGTTAAATGCTACACCCATATCCTAGTAAGATTAATCTCATTCGAGGACGAATGTTCTCAAGGGGGAGATATTGTAACACCCCGTAACTAGAAAGAGTGAAATTTTGGAGATAATAAAAATCTGGAAAATTTTGCTAAGTTAGGATAAGTTGAGTTTTTGGTTAACTTCAAATGACCATAACTTCTAGCTCAGGATGAGTTAGGTGTGTTTTCAGATATGGTAAGAAATATCTTGGAATAATCTTTCCAACGCCGCCGAGTTTGCACGATTCCAAGTCCGTATAAGTGAGATATGCCCATTGAAAGTTGGGTTGTTCAAATAAGGAAATGTCCAATCTGGAATTTTAAAGGGTGTTTTGGTCTTTTCCATGCCCTATTATTTTAATTCATTTTAGTGAATTAATTAAGGGTCAAATCAGAATTTGGTCAGTTTAGAAAATTGGAAGTTCACGCTAGGGCTTGGAGAAAAGAGAAAAGAGGAGAAAGGAGAAGAAAGTTCAAGATTAATTAGTCGTCTTTTTAAGGAATCGCTTGTGGATTTCGTCAAGGGGTGATCCCTATGTGAGATCACATAGCGTTGGGTCCATTCACCCATGCGCCAAACATGTTTAATTCAGCGATTTTCGTCCTAAAGGAGTTAGAATTTGATGTACTTGAGTTGTGTTCTTGAATTGTTTTCATTCTTGAACTTACATGTGATTGATGGGTTTTCTTGAGATGTTTTAGCGATGTTAAGAGTTGTTTCGAGTTAGATTCTAGTGTACATGTTTTGGGTATCTGAATATAAGAAAGTATTGAGAAAAGGAATCGATTTAAAATGATTTAGAATCATAAAACGAGTTGAAAAAATCGTCAAACGCACCTGGGGAGGGCCAGGCGCGTCGTGCCCCTATAGCACCAGAGAGGCTGGGGAGGCACACCTGCAATGTGCCCAAAATGAGCCCCAAAAAGTTGGGGTTGGTGCATCGCGCAAGGGATACGCCCGAATCATCGTTTTTCACCAGTTTTTCGTCATTCAGTCCATTTAAGTCCTTCTAAGGTGTACTAACACTTCATATTGATTCTAACTACTCTAAATGACTTCTAAACACCTAGAAATCATCCAGAAACATGAATCATAACTTTGAATCCATAATCCAATTCAAGGAAAGTTAAGAGTCAAGTTTAGAAGTTAAGAAGCAAGTCAAGGTGAGATCATAAAGTTTTCAAAGGTCTTTCACAAACGTTTTAACTTTGTTTTAAGACTTAAAGTTCAAGTTGAGTAAAGAGTAAAGAGTAAAGATTGATGTTCTTTTCTTCAAAGAAGTCTATGGGGACTATGTATTCCCAAAGAGTTTAAAATGTTTTTCACATTTCAGAAAGAAAGGGAACATCGACACCAAGAGAACTTTTAAGCTATGTTTTGAGTAATTATCTCAAACCAAAGAAAGAAGTTATTTTAAAAATATATGAGCTAAGTATATTTTGGAAGTAGTATTGAGCACCGATATGGGGGTGCGAGTTCATAATAACTCAAGTCTCCATAAACCATGTAGTCATCATGGGTAGTAAAGGATCATACTTTTTAGATGAATCCTTAAGTTCTTTTTAGCATAGACTAGTGGATCCACTTAGTTAAGGCGTTCTATATGACAGCAAAGTCTAGGACAGTTCTGACAGTGTGGGCAAGACGTTGTATTACCACTTAGGCTCATATTGGTGGTTGTCGGTTAGAGAAACTCCCACAGAAACTATATTACTTTATTACATGAGTAAAGTTGAGTTTGTTACTGTATTTCTTTAACGAACTGAGTTGCTTTCCACTGTTTTAAAAATCTTTCTATATATTGCATGTGTCTTATTTCTTATATTGAGTTAAGTTGTTCATGAGTTGAGTAAAGCCAAGGTAAAGTGTTCCTTTCAAATTCTTCTCAAGCCTATGTTATGTTTAGCATTCCAACTCGCATACTCGTACATTCAATGTACTGATGCCAGTTGGCCTGCATCGTCTTATGATGCAGACACAAGTAACCAGGATCATCATCCAGCGCCTCGTTGATCCAAGTGAGCACTCAGAGTCAGTTGGTGAGCCTCCTTGCATTCCGGAGAACTCTTTTTATCATTTGCTTTCAGTATTTCATTGTTAGGATGATCGGGGGTCTTGTCCCGACATCCCTCTTTATTTTAGAGGCTTCATAGACAAATAGTATAGTTCTTTAGTCTTATTCATTACAGTTGTATACGTTTAATACTTGAGTTTCCATTTTGGCTAAGTTATTATCTTTTAAGTTATTGGATGAGTTATATTTCTTATGTTTAAGTCTTCTGCTGAGTAAGTAAGCCAGGCCAAGGGTTCGCTTGGGGCCAGCAATGGTTCTCGAGTGCCAGTCCCGCCCAGGGTGTAGGCTCGGGGTATGACAAAAACCCTAAATTAATGCAACAACATAAAGAATATTCAATTAATTAAATTTCAAAAAATCATCTTGACAAATTAGTCTTTCGATAATTTTTCAAAAATAATTCCAGCCAAAAATATTGCTTACATAGATACATGTTGCTCATTAAGTTCAAATTTCTTTTCATCCATTATTGAATTACAAGATGATTCCCCAAAAGATTCCTTGGATAATTAATCTATTCAGAAATTTTGATCTTCTAAAGCTTCAACAACATCATCAGAACTGTCATATTTTCGGTATAAGCTTCCACTAACTCCAATGGTCATTTTTATACATTCTTGCCAAGTTGGGTATATACTTGTTTTCCCCCTAAAAAACATAGACATACTTGCTCGTTAGATGAAATTTATAAACGAAAAAGAAAGAGGGAAAGAAACTAGTTGGATGTTGAAAATGAAGAAGAATGAAAGAATAAAAATAATGAAAGACAAAAAGATTGAAAGAAATGGCGTGGATAGAGTATTGGAGTGGGTATAATGAAAGACAATCGTTTGGATTTGAAAGTGAAAAATTCTTGTATAGTGTTTTGAAGAATTGGGTAATGATTTAAGAGCTGACAATCGTTTGGATTTGAAAGTGAAAAATTCTTGTATAGTGTTTTGAAGAATTGGGTAATGATTTAAGAGTTGATTTAGGGGTCGTCTGGTACAAGACTGATAATACAGGGAATAGTAGTGCATGGATTAGTAGGCAGGGATTAGTACTGCAAGGTTTATATTTTCTCAAGTGTTTGGTGCATTGCTTCCACCTCATCTTTTGTTTGGATTAAAACTCTACCAAAAAATTGTAACGACCTGATTCTGTCGTTAGGGAAAAGTCAATGAACAAAGAATTGGGGCCAGAAAACTCTTTCGTAATAACTTGGAATTTCCCAACCTAGTCCAAATTTAGACGAAATTGGAGTCATTAAGGTGTAGGGAAATCTGGTAATTAATGAGAGATTTAATTATGATTTAGACCATATGAGTAGATCGCTAAGACGTTAAGGAACCCGTATGACTTTACGAAATCGAATTTGGGCTAGTAGAACTCCCAAAAATGATCTTAGCGTGAACAGGTAACATTTTGTCTCCGTGTAGGCGGCCAGAGCGGGATTGGAGCCGCTATAGCGGGATGGGTCCGTCGTGGCAGGCCAAACTCGACTTAAAGTCAGTAATAAACCCCTAAAGGACCTTATTCGGCACTTTTCGATTTTTAGAGCTAAGGAACGAACCCCAGGCAACTCCTACTCATTTTTCACCATTCTTGAGGCTAAAGGTAAGTTTTTCACTCTCCGAATCCATTTTTCGATCCGTAGAACGTAATAGAATGGGCCAATATTGATGGGGGAGGGTTTTGTTATAGATTCTATGGTGAAACAACCCTAATTTGGATAATTGGGATCATGAGTTTGATCTAGGGTTATTGGGTTTATTATAATCCAGCTAATTAGACCTTCGATTATTGATCCTTGCATATGAATTGTTGCTTGTAGACCTAGAACAAGCGAAAAGAATCCGGAAAGGGAAGATTCAAGTGCCTTAAGGGATTCAAGCTTGGATTCGAGGTAGGTGATGGTTGTGATTCTATGATTGTGTGATGTATGTTTGTTCTTGCTTCATTATGATACATGTATGTATGTGAATGTTGCATTATTGATCACACTTGTTGAAAATGAGGAGAATTGAATAATTGTATGTCATGACTCACATCTTGTTGTATTATTGTGAGAATATACATTGTGATTGTGATTGCAGGTTGTTGAAGGGGCGGGTGTCACAATCCGACACACTAACTGGATCAGTTGCCATGTTCCAGCATAAATATGAGATCGGATTGCCACGTTCCGGCAGATCTAACTAGGATCGGTTGCCACGTTCCAACATATATATGGCATCGAATTGCCACATTCTGGCATAACTAACTTGGATCGGATTGCCACTTTCCGACATAACTAACTTGGATTAAATTACCACGTTCCGGCATGATAACTGTTTGGGTTTTGGTTCCATGAGAGAACCATTGAATTGAGTTCCGTGAGAGGACCATTGAATTATGTTGTGTATCTACCTGGGATGAGTTCGTTCATATCTAATGATGATTGATATTAGAAGACGGTATGTTGCTCTAAATTGATATAACTGTGATATATGAGAATTGTGAAGTTGTTCATTATTCGTATATGTTGATGATATTGTATATGTTCGATATGTGCATGTGATTATATCGTTGTATTGACTAATATATGTTACACTTAGTGGGATAGTCGCGTGATTCTACCAGTACACTATGGTTGTGTACTGATACTGCACTTGATCTTTCTTTGTTGAGTACAGGGCATCTTCAGGTGGCTATTGATAGACTTCGGCTAGGTGACTAATGAGCGTGACCGGATTCAAGGGTGAGCCAGTTCTTTCGGGCTGCCATGGATCTCTCTTATTTAAGTCCACTCTTTTCGGACTCGGACTATTTGTTAAGGTGTTGTTTAGTTTTGGGGTTGTAACCCTTGTTCTTAGACTTGTCGTTAGTAGAGTTTTGGTACAATGACTTTCAGGTTCTAGGTATTTAATTCCGCATTTGTTTAGTTAATTAACTTACTTCCGTAACTTAATTGCCTTAGTTTTGGTTTAGTTGCTTAGTTTGGGTTGTAGTAGTGGTTCTTCCACCGGATGGTTACTGTGGATGCCAACCACGACAGTCTGGGTCGTGACAAAGTTAGAATCAGAGCCTTAGGTTCGTTGATCTCATTGTACCAAAATGATTCTAGTAGAGTCTTGCGAAACGGTACGGTGACGTCCATACTTTTCTTTGAGAGGCTATAGGACTTTAGGAAAAACTCACTTGTTTCTACTCCTTTGTGCTATGACTTGAATCTAATTGGTATCTGGGTGATACAAATTGGTATCTTTTCTCTTTCACTCTATGGTCCTAACTAGAGCAACAAAAGTGGGTACACCATCACTAGCAAGAGAGGATGTGTATAGACTACTGGCAGTCAAATAGAGTCGCCATTTGGAACAAGTATCCACTTCCCCGGATAGATGAACTTTTTGATCAATTGCAAGGTGCATCGATTTTCTCTATGATTGATTTAAGGTCTGGTTACCATCAGTTAAAGATTGAGGCGGTTAAGAATTGGGTTCGACCAAGTTCTATGATTGAAACTAGTAGTTTGGTGGGGATCGCTAGCTACTATTGTCGCTTGTGGTATGAGTTGAGTCCAATAGGTATCTCCCGATTCCAATTGGTATCTCAATGAAGTGAATTAGACGTCGTGGTCACGACTGAGAGGCCACAAGCAAGGCAAAATGGAAACTGAGAAGGTTCCAATTAGTATCTAGCCCTAGGGGTGGTGTGAATGCATGGATGATCAGGAATGGTCATCCATGGAGCGAAATAATTAATTAAAAATTTGGACTTATCTATAAATTGTATCTTGGAAACTTTGAATGCGTGCTTCTGGTTGTCTGAATTAACTGCGAATATGAAGTTGTAATTGCTTGAATATGATGAGGTGATTATGTGCACAATAAATGTGTGTCTGAACTTTGATATGAACAATATGTTGGCCTGGTCGTTGAAGTTATGCAAGTTGTAAATACTTGAGTATCGTAAATTCATTGTGAAATGAAGATCTTGACTAAGGATCGTGTGAGTGTCTGGGTATATCCTGGGGATGTGTGGGTTATGGTGCTAAATTGATAAGAATGAATTGGTTCGTATATCATAGGATTGACTGGGGGTAGACAATGATTATCCTAGTTATGAGGATTATTCTAAAATTGCTAAGTAAAGCTGGGGAACCTTTGTGGAATTTAGAAAAGAAAAAAACCCTAGAAAAATCATTGGCAGGGGTTCTGTTTCCGTTATGGCCACTGGGGTGAGATTCTTCCCGCCAAGGTGAGGCCGCTAGTGCGGAAATTTTCCCGCTAGAGCGGGATGAGGCGAGGCAGAACCTCAACATGTTTTCCTTGTTTTCCCTTAGTCACAATTATGGACCCCGAATAGTACCTAAACTAACCCCCGCGATCTAATTCATTGTTCGGTAATCGAATATAAGTTATAAGGTGTGTTAAAATTGTGGAGGACCTGGGCATATGAGGAGGAAATCAGCGAGGCCGTGGAGGCCGGGGGAAATGGTAATGCAGGTAGAGGAGTAGTGCATCCAGGCAATGAGGTTGCCTGTCAAGACGACAGGGATCAGTTTTATGCTTTTCCGAGCAAGACCGAGTTTGAAGGTGTGATGCAAAGGTCACAAGAGCTACTCTTGTCTGTGCCCGGATGGCTATTATTTTGTTTGATCCGGGTTCTACTTATTCGTATGTGTTAATTCAATTGCCTTGGGATTTGATGTGGTTTGTGATATACTTGATGCCCCATCCATGTTTCTACCCTAGTTGAAGAGTCAGTCATAGTCACCCATGTGTATCGTGTTGTCCTGTTGTGGTTATGGATTTTCAGATTTGGGTTGATTTGGCTATGACGAATATGACTGACTTGATATAATCTTAGGCATGACTTGGTTGCCCTTCTATTATACCAGACTTAATTGTAATACTAAATCGGTAACTCTAGAGATCCCTGATAGGGAGAGATTAGAGTGGGAAGGGGTGTACAAGCCTAAGCTAGCTATGATCATATCTTTCATTCGGGCTAGGAAACTGGTAGGACAGGGTTGTTTGGATTATTTGGCTCATGTTTGGGATGTTAAGGTTGAGTCTCCCTCTATTGAGTCTGTTCTTGTGGTGTCTGAGTTTAAGGAAGTGTTTCATATGGATTTGTCTGGTATGCCTCCAGATAGAGATATAGATTTCTGCATTGACTTGGATACTGGAACTCGCCCTATTTCCATCCCTTCGTACCGTATGGCTCCAGCATAATTAAGAGATCTTAAGGCTCAAATCCAAGAGCTTCTTGATAAAGGGTTCATCCGTCCTAGTGTTTCCAAGTGGGGTGCTCATGTCTTGTTTGATAAGAAGAAGAAGGGTAGTATGAGGACATATGATTTTATCTTAATCTATAGGGGAGTGGATTAATACTAGAATGGCGAGCTTATGGATAAAGAAATTTCCATTGAGTATACTTGGGTGAAGGAGATTGAAGTATTTTGGTAAGAAAATGCTCCTAAAAATTGGGTTAGCCCTCTGAATTTGATGAGTATACCTGAGTTTGAGGTGTCGTGTTGATGAAAGGTTGGCTTCGTGGTGATAGTTAGGGCTGACTGAGCATAATGGTAATAAGAGTTCGTGATGGATTATGATGGGATGCAACTATAGAATAAAATTATTGGTTAAGCGAATTTTTGTATAGTAATTACGACTTGCGAGTATCTAAAGGTTATGGTTTTCTAAAATTTGGTGAGTAACGTGGTTGTATGGAAGGTTTTAAGAGATGGTGGGACACCATTCGAATAGAAATTAAAGAACTAAAGTCATAATGAAGAAAAATAGTGGGAGGTAGTACAGCCTTTAGAGAGAGGCGAGAGCAAGAATATTTTATTTAATTGCAAAGGCTGAGAGATATCTTCAGAGGGGTAGATAATTGGGTTCAGAGATGCGTGACTTCATTCGTTTTGTTGTGGCTATGGTAATAGTGTCACAAGTCCATCAGATTGGTTACAAACTATTGAAAAAGACTTGAGAAAGGAGTGTACGGACACTAGCTCGAATGTGTTGATACATTTTTTTGTTTTATTTTGAGTTTGGTAATGATTACAGTTGAATTGTTAATGAAAGATGTTGTGAAATTGATGGAGATGCGATCCATGATAAGCGAAGATCCATGAATTCATAAAAATCTTTGAGGTATAAGCTAATGTTGATAGATAAGGGGATTGTGTTATACGGTTGAATTTACAATCCAGATTTTTCATTAAAAGTTTACATTGGTGGTGATATATTTTGTCAAGGTATGAATTTCAAGGTGAGGAATGATCAATTGTATCAGGTATTGAGCATTTGAAAAGACTTACACCTGGGTTGAGTCGTCAAATTGATTAATGTTGATTGTTAAAGTACCTTAGAAAGGTTTTCATTTAAAAAGTGTTTTTTTAAAGTAAGGTCAATGGTCGGAGTGGTTATGATGGTTGTTAGTATTAAGAGTGTTGGCTTCAGTCGAAGGATGTGAAGAGTATGTTGAGTCAAGTGAATGGAAATGGCTGGTATCGACTCTTCAAAGGAAAACCTTTCGTGTTATTCGATAAATTCTTATGTGACCATCTATTTCATCTTGTACATTGTTGTGAGTGTGATGAACTAGCTATGGTCACGCGTGTTTTTCATTTTGTGGGTGAATCTCTAGTGGTGGATCAGGTTTACCAATCCTGCGATGCTCTCTTGGTTAAGTGGGAAGATTGGGAAGATTTGGTTATTTCGAATGACATAATTGGTGTTGTCTTGGAGTTGTTAAAGTATTTTAGTGGTTCTATATGTACCACCTTGCTTATGAGAATTTATAGAAGATCTACCCTGCGCATTTATGGTTGTCCGACAATCTAATATTTCATCTTGTCGTCAAGGTCATGTATCGATTATGTGTGGTTGAATGTGGGGATCATTAGGTCCAATTCTACTATTCTTAAGAGGTAATCTACAATTACTAAATCTAGCATTTCGATAGTGTTGCTGGAGGGGTTGTATGCTTGGACATATCCCTCGATGAGTATATGATTTCTAAAGATCAAAATTGTTATAACTTAAGCTCATGGGAATTTATGTTGTGGGAAAGAGATGTTGTTAAGAACTGTGATTGTTTGGGTATTATGAATGTGTGTTGGTTTGTTTGGTTTACTTCTAATTGTAGCGAGTATTGATTTAGAATTTTATCATGGTTACGTGAGAAAGAATTCGTCCTGATGTTGTGTCAAAGTCCTTGATAACATGTTGCAGACATGTGTGCGATCAACTTTGGGGGTAATGACGTTCGGTAAGAAAGGCATGCGAGACAAGTATCCCCAGTAATTCGACGATTCAGATACTACTCTACCCTTACTTTAGCCAGTTTTTTCCTAGTTGATCACTCGGGGACGAGTGATGGGTAAATTGGTATCTATTATAACGACCTGATTACGTCGTTAGGGAAAAGTCAATGAACAAAGAATTGGGGCCAGGAAACTCTTTCGTAGTAACTTGGAATTTCTCAACCTAGTCCAAATTTGGACGAAATCAGAGTCATTATGGTGTAGGGAAATTTGGTAATTAATGAGAGATCTAATTATGATTTAGACCACATGAGTAGATAGCTAAGACGTTAAGAAACTCGTACGACTTTACGGAATCGAATTTGGGCAAGTAGAACTCTCAAAAATGATCGTAGCGTGAACAAGTAACATTTTGTCTCTGTGTAGGCCGCTAGAGTGGGATTGGAGCCGCCAGAGCGGGGTCGCTGTAGCGGGATGGGTCCGCCGTGGCGGGCCAGACGCAACTTAAATTCGTTAATAAACCCCTAAACAACTTATTTGGCACTTTTCAAATTTTAGAGCTAAGGAACGAACCCCAGGTGACTCCTACTCGTTTTTCACCATTCTTGAGGCTAAAGGTAAGCTTTTCACTCCCCGAATCTGTTTTTTTATCCGTAGAACATAATATAATGGGTCAACATTGATGGGGGAGGGTTTTGTTATAGATTCTATGGTGGAAACAACCCTAATTTGGATAATTGGGATTATGAGTTTGATCTAGGGTTATTGGGTTTATTATAATCTGGATAATTAGACCTTTGATTATTGATCCTTGCATATAAATTGTTGCTTGTAGACCTAGAACAAGCGGAAAGAATCCGGAAAGGGAAGATTCAAGTGCCTTAAGGGATTCAAGCTTGGATTCGAGGTAGGTGACGGTTGTGATTCTATAATTGTGTGATGTATGTTTGTTCTTGCTTCATTATGATACATGTATGTATGCGAATGTTGCATTATTGATCACATTTGTTGTATGATTGTGAGAATATACATTGTGATTGTGATTGTGGTTTGTTGAATGGGCGGGTGTCACGATCCGACACACTAACTAGGATCGGTTGCTACGTTCCGACATAAATATGGGATCGGATTGCCACGTTCCGGCATAACTAACTGGGATCGATTGCCACGTTCCGGCATAAATATGGGATCGAATTGCCACATTTCGGCATAACTAACTTGAATCAGATTGCCACGTTCCGGCATAAAAATGGGATCGGATTGCCACGTTTCGGCATGCTAACTGTTGGGGTTTGGGTTCTGTGAGAGGACCATTGAATTGTGTTGTGTGTCTACTTGTGATGAGTTCGTTCATATCTAATGATGATTGATATTGGAAGACAGTATGTTGCTCTAAATTGATATAACTATGATATGTGAGAATCGTGAAGTTGTTCATTGTTCGTATATGTTGATGATATTGTATATGTTCGATATGTGCATGTGATTATATTTTTGTATTGACTAATGTATGTTACACGTAGTGGGTAGTCGTGTGATCCTACCAGTATACTATGGTTGTGTACTGATACTGCACTTGCTCTTTCTTTGTTGAGTACAGGGCATCTTCAGGTGGCTATTGATAGACTTCAGCTGGGTGACTAATGAGCGTGACCGGATTCAAGGGTGAGCCAGTTCTTTCAGGCTGCCATGGATCTCTCTTGTTTAAGTCCACTTTTTTCGGACTCAGACTATTTGTTAAGGTGTTGTTTAGTTTTGGGGTTGTAACTCTTGTTCTTAGACTTGTCGTTAGTAGAGTTTTGGTATAATGACTTTCAGGTTCTAGGTATTTAATTCCGCATTTGTTTAGTTAATTAACTTGCTTTCGTAACTTAATTGTCTTAGTTTTGGTTTAGTTGCTTAGTTTGGGTTGTAGTAGTGGTTCTCCCATCGAATGGTGTGGGTGTCAATCATGACGGTCTGGGTCGTGACAAAATACTTCTTTCCAATTATATCACTACAAGAAAAATGACCTTTAACGAAAGGAAATCCAGTCGTTAAAAGTCCAAATCCAGTCGCTAAAGGTGTATAACGACCGAACAAATTTTGGTCGTCACCGGTCGTTAAAAGCTCTGTCGTTAAAGGTTAACGACCGGATTGCATATCCGGTCGTTAGATATCATTTAACGTCAAAAATTAATCCGGTCGTTACACTTACTTAAAACGACCAAATTTCCCTTCATTGATGATCAATTGATCATTAAAAATATTTAATTACACAACAAATATAGCGATCATATTTTACCTTCCAAATAGTTGACTGTTAACTTTCGAAGACAACAAATAATTCAAGCACTCTATGAATATTATTGTAGAAGTATAGACACACTAATTAACAATTAATTCTTTCATATATGCAACACATCTAAAACAAAGAGAATAATAAAATTCTGATTATTCACATAAAATTTAGTACCTAATTTACAAAGAAAAAAATGTTACATTATCAAAATATACATATTCTAGTTATATGTCAATAGATTCTTCAACTCCTTATAAAAGAGAATTAAAATGGAAACATCATAAGATAGGTACATTTTGTGCTTCAACTTGTTCTTTCATTTTCAATTGATCATACTGCTTCACTCCCTTCATCAGGTACATGCCCATTCTTCTGGATCTGTTAAACTAATAAATTTATGTTAGTAACTTATTTTCTATTACTCTTTTATCTATTTGTTTCCCCAAAATCAATAATAATCACAACATCAACATAATTTATACAAATCATCCAGAAAAAATAATTTGAGTAAGAAACAAATTACCCTTGAATTATTATGGGATTTTCTGTTTCATGTAATTAGGTCAGGGTAGATAATTGCCGGACAGTATTATTTTTTATGGCCTTATAACTAGCTAGGAGAAGAACAATTTTGTTGTCTTAATATCAAAAAAAAGGGTAAACAATAGTAAAATCAAATAAACAATTTACATTTACACATAAAAATTACAAGTTATAGTTTTAATATGTATGCAATTTTATAAATTGTTCAAAATACAAATAATTAGAAAACTCTCTCTCTCTCTCTCTCTCTTATATATATATATATATATATATATATATAATACATTCAATTAAGATTACAAACGTCATGTAGTGATATATTTGCCTTTTCAATTAGTAAATGTTAAACAACTTACATTTCAAATATTGTATTAATTTGTATTGGATTTATTTAGCAACAAACAACTCTATCTAAATAATAAAATTTGTTAGCTAATTTATTTAAATAAATCTACTAATACAAATATAAAATATAAAATCAAGAAAATAAATAAAATGATGAAAAAGATTTGAGGGTACTTTTGTCTTTACATAGATAACCCCATGGTATTAAAACATTGTAGGTTAAAAAAGGTGAATTTATCGATCCACCCTTGCCAATCCCCTCTAATTACAAAAAAAAGAACTTCAAAAACCAGTAGTTATGACAAATATATTTGGATATAATACATATGATGATCTTGGAGTTAATATCTTAAAAGGTCATTGAAGTATAAAAAATTATCTAGTAAAGTCACTAAACTTTGTTTTGTATCAAAAAAATCACTCAACTTAACATTTATCTTCAAAAATCATTTAGCAACATTTATCATTAAAATAAATTTCATATGACAATTCAAATCACCTTTTCATTTCATGTAATCATGAACCTCCAAACAAACAAAATTATAAAGTTTATTTAGTTTTATGCCATGTAATTATGCATTTTCCTCTTCTTAATTATTGACACAAGTCTCTTTTTGCAAACGCCTTTTTTCTAGTCCATTACAGGCGACAAAAAGCTCAATTCCGATATTATGGAGAATATCAATTCATGTAAGGAACGTTGTTCAACAAGATTACTATTAAACCCAATTAGACAAAGAACAGCTCCAAAAAGATTTCATTTGTTAAACTATTGAAAATTACATTCAATTGGATCTACTGTTTCACCTAACAGTAGTCTCTTCTATCCGATTTTCACAAAAAAGGTATGAATGATGTGTTTTTTCTATTTTTTCTAATGTACAAACTAATTTATTATGTAACTCATTTCTTTTTATTGTCTGTAATAGTTCAGAAAAAAATGACAACTTATTTAGCAAAATAAAATAAAATAAAAAATCATGCCAATAAGAAGGAGAAAAAGCATAATTACATGGCGTATATAATTGGAAAAATTGTATATAATAGCAAACTATTTTTCACGCCCCAAACTCGAGGGGCGCAACTGGCTCCTAATGCCAAAACTCAGGTCCGAGCCGACCCTGCTGAACCATTTGCTACTAGCGCATGGCAGCCGCACACAATCAAGAAAACAAATAAGTATATCTCAGCTTAAAACTAAGTCATCGGCCGGCAAGGCACCTGTCAACTGATCTATAACAGAAACAGCTACTCCCAGGAGATCATATAAATAAATAGCCAACTAGCACAGAAGTCCTGATTGGGCCATCAAGACCACCATGATATCTATACCAAAACTAAAAGCAGGTATATATCAATAAAATATATCAAACAACTCACAAGTTTCAGCAAACCAACAACATAGGCCAGTATGGCCATAACGTAGCTATACACCCGACACACTAGTCTGCAAGCCTCTAAGAGTAGTAAATATTAGCGGAACAGGGCCCCAACCTACTCATAAAGATATATACAACAAAAGGAAACAAACCTCCCAACTCTGGCAGCTCCGGAGGAAAAGGGCTAGCCAACCGGATAAAAGTCAATCATGCTGCTGATGAGGTCTACTCGGTCGTCTGTCAGGACCTGTATGCATGAATGCAGTGCCCCCAAGGCAATGGGGCGTCAGTACAAAATAATGTACAGAGTATGAAAGGCAATAGACTATGAAGAGGTATCCTGATATACTGGAATAATCTGATAAATAAATCAAGGATAAGATAAGTGTACTGACCTGCTCTTAAATCTAAACTTATCAAAAATAATAAAACAACAACCTACCCAAGCCCCCATAAGCTCGGCAGGTACAAACAACACACAAGACCACCTACTCAGGCCCCCATAAGCTCGGAAGGTGCCAATCAGCCTATATACCCCTATCGGTAGTCCCCTAGCCCCGTAGGTAGTCACATAACCCTCTTAGGCATTAATATAGCCCCGTAGGCAGCACATAGCTCTCTTAGGCATTAACATAGCTTATAGACAACTCATAGCCCTCTTAGGCAACAACATGGCCCTGTAGGAAGCACATAGCCTTCTTAGGCGTCAATATAGCCCTGTAGGCAA